>CM038226.1:37751670-37861182 GCA_021442155.1 Cymbidium sinense | reverse complement strand
GAATTGTAATGGGATTACACTTCCCTTCATAAAGGACTAAAGAATTTCTACACTAAGCTCAGTTTTGAAGCATACCTCGCAGGAGGCTATCACTGGTGCTCCCAAACATTGAGGTAGCTTCATCTAGTGGAGACAAAGCCCTGTTGAAGGTTTGAAGGCTTGAGATCAAGTGGATCTTCCAATTGGCCAAACTCCTCTTCAAAGGCTTGTGGCTTTGGTCTAGCTCCTCCTTCCCATGGATTGATAGCTTGGGATTTGATTTGGGTGAGATCGATTGAGTCCTCTGATGGTTCTTGTAAGAGGAATTGAACTTCTATGGAGTGATGAGTGAGTTTGGATTTCTTCATACCTCCCCTATTTTCATCTTAAGGAAAAAGAATGGGAAAAAAGGAAGAGCTTGGGGATAACTTGAGAGAGCTTGGGGAGTTTGCCTTTGGTCTCTCTGGCTCAATCGATTGCAAGTGATGTCAATTGGAATGAAATTAGGGGGAGTATATCTCCCCTACTTGAATTATACGGTCGTGAGCTCACATGCCATTTTGATCAAATTGATCACATGGAATGGGTTTGTTAGGCTGTTAGAGGTGCCATGTGATTCAGTTTTGGTAGGGGAGTGTAGTGGAGGAGTTGTCCATGTGTGAAAAGAGGATGTGAGGGATTCTATGTGGAAAATTTTCTATTGGATGGTTAGTTTTGGCCTTGGGTTGGGTTTGGCTGACCCAAAGCCATTGGGTCATGTGCACCACACTCATTAGTGTCCATTTGGTCCACTAAGAGAGTGTTAAGTGGCCATGAAAAGGATTTGACCAAATTCTAAGGGGAATTGGCCATAGGTTACCCCTTGACCTAAGGGTAAAATGGTCATTTGGCTTTAATTTTGATTTAAGAAGATTTGGAATAGTTTGAAAAAAATTTTTTTGAAGAATTTGGAGTTGATTTTATATCATTGCATATGTTGACCCATTTAGGTCAAAATGGGTCATTGTCAAGTTGACCAATTGGTCAAATTAGGTCAAACCAATGGTTGGGTCAAGTTCATATGACCATTTGAAATGTATTGATCTCATTGGTTTGGTTTAATTTGATATGTATTTGATTTTGATTCATTTGAGTTCACTTAGGTCAAAAGTTGATTGATTTGACCCAATCAATTAGCCATGGGTTGGTTTAAGGTTTGGTTGGTCATTTGAAATGTTTTGCAAGCTTTGGTTTTAATCAATTTTGGTTTGATTTGACCTTTTAGGTCAAGTTGGGTTCATGGTCAATTGGGCTTGGTTGGGTCTAGTTGGCCAATTGAGGCTTTGGTCAAGTTCAACAAGTGATTTAGAATGAACTTGACCCATTGGTTGCAATTGATTTGACTTAGATCAAGATTTGACCCATTTTGACTTTTTAAGTCAAGTTGGGTCAACTTGGGTCAAGTGGTCAATTGGGCTAGGTTAGGCTCAAATGATGACTTGGTCTTTCAAACATTGATCATAAACTAGTTTTGATCAATGGTTTCAATCAATTTGGCCTATGGTGGATTTTGGCTAGTTTAGGTTTCATTTGGGTCAAATGTTCACTTGGTCAAAGGCTAGTTTCTTGGTTTGACCCAATTTGAGTGATTGATCATCTTATGATGATTATTGCTCACAATGTGAGGCTTAGATGGGCTTAGTTCAATCCAATTTGGTAGACTAGAATTTTGGCTCAAAAGGTGCTTTTAGGTCACTTTGGGTCAAGTGAGCCTGGGGTCAATTGACTTGATCAAGGCTTGATTCAAGTTTGGTTGAACTCACATATGGACTTATGATTGAAATATAAATCCATTTGCAAGTGATTTGGAGTCAAATGGGTTTTGATTCATTTGATAATTTCAAGTTCAAAGGATGAACATGAGTTTGATTTGGGTTTGAGTTTTGAATTTAGTTTTGGTTTGATGAATGAATTTAGTGTTTATATTTGGATTCATGGTTGAAGGATTGATTGAATCATGAAGAAAATCTAAAGGTTTGAATAGATTTGAGTTTGATTTGGATAAGTTCAAGAATTTGACTTCAAAGGGTTTGGGTTGGATTTTGATTAGATTTGGATTTGAGTTTTGAATTTGGTATTTGAATTTATATTTCATTCATATTTGTGAATATAAATGAGAATATAAATGGGTTATGAGAAAATCTTTGAATTTAACTTGATTTGAATTTGATTTGAGCTAAATGCATAAGATGAAATCAAAGTGACTTAGGAAAGATTTTTAAAAAAAAATTTGAATTCAATCATGGATTTCAATCATTTGGAATTGATTCATGATTTGAGAAAATCTATTGGAATTAATTTAAGGCTTTATAAAATCAATTAAATAGGAATTGATTTTAGATTTTATTTCAATTGATCTTGATTTGAAGTTGATCTGGTTTGAGGTTGATTTTGATTTAAGAAAATCAATTAGTTGCTGATTTGTGTTTGAAGTTGGTTTTGGGTATTTGGAGTTTGACTTGAAATAAGGAAGTAAGGATTTGTTCAAGCTATAGGGTAGGAAAGTTTTTCCTAACACCCTTAAGGCATGACCTATTCCTATGGCTAACTCTTCTAAGTCTCTAGGATTAGATTAAGTGTTCACTTAATCACTAGAAGTGCCTTAATACTAAGGAACTCCTAGTGTCTAAGAGGAGTCCTATGTCTAAGATGTAGAGGTTAAGAGCTCATTCTAAAAATGAGGTCAACACCTGACTACGCACATGCACCTTAACATTTAGTCTAAAATAATACATCACAAAAAAAACATTCATCAAACCATGCACCACCCTAACCTAAAGCTAGAAATGGTGACTTAGTCTAATGTGTGTGTCATTTAAGGCTTGTGTGGCATGTCTTAGTGTGAAAGATTCAATTTAGATGGTGGTTTCATTTTAACTGATTTAGTTGATTTGTCAATTTTAGTTGGTGATTTGATTTGGTTTGAATGAACCTACACTAGTTACTACATATTGTGAAGAGGAAAGAGAAGAGAATTCTTTTCATCCCTACCTTAAAATATTTCTAAGGTAGATTGATTAATGATTTTCTTTAGTGAAGATTTTATTATGTGTTTTAATTAATCCTAAGTTTATATTTGCTCTAAATAGCCTATTTAATAAGAAAGGCTTCTTAGGATAGTTGGTGGATTACTACCACATAACACACACCCATTTATTTCTTTCCACCATGTATACCATGCATATGAATAATCCTAAGCATACCTATACAAGCAATGCAAATTTCAACACACTTTGATGATGAATGCTAAGAGATATGATTTGAAAATTTGAATATTCCATTGATACATGTCTTTATTATGTAGAAAAGAGATTTCATCCATTAACTAAATGCACATCCATATGTATAAAAGTCATAAGTGAGTACGGCACCATTATTTTCTATACCGTGTATAAGGTATAAGACCTACTTAGGGCTCCTTAATGCCTCACAGCTCGGGGATGTCTAGACTGATATACCACTTTTCTTAGATACATGTAAATGTAAAAAAAGAACCAAATGGATAAAGAATCAAGCAAAAGATTACATTATATTTGGTTGTATAATTTACTTGTGTATTGTGAAGATTCTTTAAGTCATAACTTAGAAATGCATAGGAATAGATTTAAGAAAGTGTGTGTTCTTTTCAATGAACTATACACTTGCTAATCCTATGTAAATCCATGTTAAGAAAAGAAAAGAGAACTTCAAAATACACATCTTATGCTATAATCACATGCAAGCTTATAAATATTTATAACTAGTGTCATTTCGTTTATAATCTTTGATTTATAAGTTTTAAAAAATAATTTTTGGTTTAATAGTAATAATAGCCACTCATATTCTTAACTTTAGCCAAAACATGCAATTTGACACAAAATGAAGCATTTTATTTAATTGATTTTTGAAAGAAATGAATGCATAATTTCATGTGGCAAACTGATTAAGTGTTACTCAAATGAAATAAACTTAGGGGGAGATTAGAAAAGAGGTCCTAATCTCATTCTCTATGTTCATTCATTATTTCATAATGATTAGCAAGTTTAATTAATGAATTTATCATTGTTTAACATGCTAATTAACCATTAATTAATTAAGAGAGTGATTAATAATGAAATAAGCAATTTCCCTAATTAATCAAGCAATAAATTCTAAGAAAATTATGGGAGATAGAGGTCATCCCACTAATCAACCTTAGAAGTTTGGAATTAATTGTGAAGTAATTAGAGAGTAATTAGCAATTATATTTTCAATAAAACCCAAATTGAGTGAAATTAAAAAATGATTTTAATTTTATATTATTTTCCTAATTATCTTTAAAATGAATCGAGTTTTATTTTTTTGGATTGTTCTACAATTAGTTATAATTTTAGGAAGTTTTACCATTAAAATTAGATTAATTAGGCATAATCAAACCCCTAATCCCATTGAGCCACGTGGCGACTGACGTGGGCGCTTTCCACATGGCACGATGAGATAGGTTATTTAAGTTGTCACATTTAGAAGTCAAAAGACGATCTTCTCTATGGGTCATCCATCTAAGATGACAATGATCAATCTCACGAGGAATGAATCGTGAGGGATCTAGCATGATCATCAATCTTTCCAATCACAGAAATTATGATTCTTCTCCTTTATGGCATGAGAGATGAACAGTCATCTCTCCTTGTTTAATTCAAGCTCACTCGAGCTCGGTTAGGGATCAAAATGATCCCACACCTTCGGAAGGAGGGGAATGCACATCCAATGGTCAATATTTCATGGGGTGATAATTTCCTTTGAAAAGGACCAACTAAAATTTCCTATAGCTATGGTTTCAAGCAATTATCTCATCGAAGGCTATCATTGGCACTTCCAATGAAGGAGGTAGCTTCATCTAGTAGAGACAAAGCCCCATTGAAGGAATCTGGCCTTGGTTTGAGTAGTTTGCTTAGTTGACCAAGCTCCCCTTCAATGGTGATTAGCTTTGATCGAAATGGTACTTCTCATGGCTTGGAGACTTGGGAAATGATTAGATTGAGCTCGCCTTAGTCCAATGATGGTGTGTGCAAGATTAATTTAGTTTTGGTTAAGAATTGTTTGAGTTGGAATTTGAGCTCACCTCCCATGTTTTGGCTTTGAGTAAAATTGAGAGTGGGAAATGGGGGAGCTCGGGAATGGCTTAGAAAAGCTTGAGGAGCCTTTGATTCAACCTCGGCTCAAGGAAATGATTGTCTCATTTTGAGTGGGAATGAAGAGTGTATCTCTCCCTCCTTGGATCAAACAGTGAGAGGTTGTTTTATTGTTTTTTATCAATGGCTTGGATTGGAGGCACGGTTTGAGCTAGAAAACACCCCACATGGGTCGTTTTGGCTAGTGGAGTGAAGGAGAGTGGATGTCCATTTGCTAGGTGAGTACATTTGGAGTTCCAAGTGAATATCATTGTAGAGGTCGGTTTGCCTTGCCTTTTTCATGGCCACCCAAGCTCATTGGGTCATGTTCACCACCCTCTTTGGTGCCCATGTGGACCACTAGAAGGATGTCAAGTGGCCTTGAGATGAAAATGACCAAATTCAAGTGAATTTTCATAGATCTTTGACCAAGGGCAAAGTGATCATTTGGCTATGAGTTTGATTTGGGTAGATTTAAAATGATTTGAAAATGGGTTGGGCCAAATTTCAAGTGATTTGGACTTCATTTGATTTGATTTGACTCAATTTGACCCATTTAGGTCAAGTTGGGTCAAATTTGGTTAGGTTGACCAATTGGTCAAATTGGGCCAAACTATGAGTTATGTTAAGTTCAAATGATTATTTGGAGCCTATGGGTATCATTGGTTTGGTTTAATGCTTAAATTTGGTTCATTTAAGTTCATTAAGGGATCAAGTTGACCAATTTGACTCATTTGACCAAAATTAGGTCTTGGTTTAGCTTGGTTGATTATTTAAAATGTATAAAGCTTTGGTTTCAATCAATTTTTATTTGGTTTGATTAAGTTGATTTGACCTTTCTAAGTGAGTTCATGGTCAATTGGGCTAGTTTGGGTCTAATTGGTCAATTGAAGCTTTTGGTTGAGTTTAACAATCAATTTAAAATGAATTTGACCCATTGGTTGCAATCAATTTGGCTTACATCAAGATTTGACCCATTTTGGCTTTTTAGGTCAATTTGGGTCAACTTAGGTCAAGTGGCCAATTAGGCTTGGTTAGGCTCTATTTATGGCTTGATAATCATTAATTAAGGATTATTTTAGGTCAATGGTTTCAATCAATTTGGCTTATAGTGAATCTTGGCTTGTTTAGGTTTCATTTAGCTAAATGTTGACTGGTCAAAGGCTGTTTGACTTGGTTTGACCCATTGAGTGATTGATCATTCTATGATGATTGTTGATTATGATGAAAGGCTTATGGGCTTAGTTCCAAATTGGTTGGATTAGAATTTGGCTCAAAAGTCCTTTAGGTCACTTTGGGTCACAGCCTAAGTGGGTCAATTGACTTGATCAATACTTGATTTAAGTTGGTTGAGCTCATATGGACTTATGATGGAAATATAAAATCATTACAAGTGATTTGGAGTCAAATTAGTTTTGGTTCATTTGACAATTTCAAGTCAAAAGGATAAACAGTGACTTAATTGATTGATTTTCCAAGATTGTAGTTTATGTTTATATTTGGGCATGTGATTGAAAGAGATGAAAAGAAAATCGGGGTTTGGATTTATTTGAGAATGATTTTTCAAATCAAGAAATTAGTTTAAAGGATATAAGATGTATATAAGTTGGATTTAGATTTGAGTTTTAAAATGATTGGTTATTTGAATTTATATTTCATTTATATTTGTGAATCAAATGTGAATATAAATGGGTTGTGATAAAATTTTGAGTTTGGAGTGATTTAGGTTTGGTTTGAGCTAAGTCCATAAGATGAAATCAAATTTAGGAAAGATTTTGGATTTGAATTCAATCATGGGTTTTAATCATTATTTGAATGACAATGATTTGAATTTTGGAGTTGATTTATGATTTGAGAAAATCAATTGAGTTGGAATTGATTTAAGATTTAGATTTTGAATTGATTTATGATTTGAGAAAATCAAGAGTAATTGATTTAAGATTTGTTTGGAAATGATTTATGATTTGAGAAAATCAAGAGTTGGAATTGATTCAAGATTTAATTTGGATTGGAAGGAGAAGCAAGGATTGGGTTCAACCTATTGGGAAAGTCCTCAATAAAGGCATAACCTATTCATGGCTAACTCTAAGTTTGGGGTTAGGTTATTTGTTCATCTAATCACTAGAAGTGTCTTAAGACAAGAAACTCTTGTTCAGAGGAGTTATATCTAAGATGGAGAAGTTGAAAGTTCACTCAAAAAATGAGGAAGATGAAATGATGAAGCTAGCAAAGTGATGGTTGAAGTTCATGAAGGTTTGTGGTGCACATCGCCAGTCCCATGATGCGGAAAAAAAATCAAAGGGCTATTATTGGTCATCTGAGAGAGAAGTATCAATCATGCTAGAGGTGTCATGAATGTCAAGTATGGGAATATAATCCATCAACCTCCAAATCCACTACACTCAACAATAACATATTAGCCATTAGAATACTGGGGTACAAATTTAATTGGACTAATGTATCCATCGTCGTCAACTGGACACCGCTTCATCCTAGAAAGGATGATTATTTCTAAGTGTGGTTATCCCATTTAAAGAAGTTACTGCTGATCGAGTGATTAACTTCTTTACACATAATGTGGTCTACAGATTTGGAGTGCCATGCCAAATAATTTATGATAATGGTACAGCTTTTAAAAATACAAAGATTTATAGATTCGTTGATCGACACAAAATTGATTGGTGATATTCTTCAATATATAATCTGAAAAATTGCGCGAAGTTTCAATAAGACATTGATCAAACTACTCAAGAAGATCCTCACTAAAAATAAAAGAGAATGACATACCAAACTAATAGAAGCATTATGGGCATATCAACTACCTACAAGATGCCGACTAAAGCCACTCTCTATTCATTAGTATTTGGAATTGAAGCGGTTCTTCCACTTGAAGTTGAGTTACCATCACATCGAGTAGCCATTCAATATATGTAATTGAAGATCAAAATGCTCATTTGAGAATGGAAGAACTAGACGCACTTGATGAAGTTAGATTACAAGCTCATCAAAATTTGAAAGTTTATAGAGCATAGATGTCTAGAGCTTTTGACCATACGGTGCAACCTCGAACATTCCAAAAAAGGGGAATTGGTTTTGGTGCTGAGAAGACCAATTATTCTTAATCGAAGAAATGGTGGCAAATTTGAGCCTAATTGGGAGGGCCCTTTTTTCATTGAAAATGTGTATTAAGCAGGGGCATACCAACTCATTGACCTAAAGGGTAAAAGACCAATACCTTCAATTAATGGTCGATACATAAAAAAAATATTATACATGATAAATATATTCTCAAGGTACAATAAAAATCTACAAGATAAGTATTTTTTAGTATATTTATTAGGTCACATTGTTCATGCCAAGATCCCTAAATAAATATACTTACTCATAAAAAAAAATCATGAAAATTCTCTATACTGGGGCATTTTAAGATCTATACATAGATGAAATCAATATTTCATGTTAAAACCTTCTTAAGATCAAATGTATCAACTCAAATATTGATATATTTTCTTAAATTGTTTGGAGCTCTTTCGTGCTTTAAAATTTCTATAAACAGACATTTTTATATATTTATTAAGTGATGTGCTACAATGAGATCTATAAATATATACATGATGATCGAATGAGCTACGCTCATCTATATTAAAGAAGTTCAAGCTATGATGCATTTCACTAATCTACTTCATGAGACAGAGACCTTTATATGATCAAGTTGCAAGCTTTGAAGAAACAAAAAAGAATTTATTTCAGCATGAAAAGATATCCCAAATATCAAAAGTTTATCTCCTAAATTTGTCAAATTTTGAATATCAAGTCAGAAGAACTCTCAATTTTAAAACTTCAATCAACTGAGTAGGAAAAATATCAACCTGTATATCTTCAAGTCTATGACGTAGATGGGTTCTAAAGGTCAAACTCAATAAGCCACAAATGGCCAAGTCCTCTCTCACTCAAAGCCAAAGAAGAGTGAGCCCTCATTGAGTTGAATCAAATCACCAACCCTCAAAAGAGGTAGTTTTGGTTTCACCATAAAATGTAAATTTAACGATTATTTCATCAGGTCAAAGAAAGAGAAATTCATCAATCTCTGATGATAGAAATTTCAAACTAGATTTATTAGTGACTATAGTAATAAATAGATCTTATTCAATTAAAAAATAACAATGATATATCTCATTTATTCAAATGATCGATGATAAGATAAATTTTCTCATCAAGTACATCAAGTCCAAAGTAATAAATCATAGTTCATACAAAGCCGATGGCCAAACTAAAGAATTTCATCATTATTTAGTCTGTAAAGCACATTGCTAGACCGATAACTCAACATTGACAATATGAGCTGAAAGGCTGGGTCATTTGTATACACCCTTCAATGAGTCCAAAAGCATCAAACATAGACTTATGTAAGTATACTTCGACAAGTCAATGAAGATAAATCGTGCCAATCCTTTATCAAGTCCACTAAGCTTAAAGCTAGATGAAGGAATTTCAAATCTCAAAATAAGCAAACCACCTCCATCAAACTCGAAAGCATGAGGCAAGAGTCGAGGAAATCCAAATCTATAAAGATACAAAAGAAATAGCTTTTCAAAAACCCATGAAGCTAAAGTAATTTGAAATCCATTGCTTAAAATGATCAAATTTGTATAAACGTGACTCGCTTAGGCATGAATCACATTTGTGGCATTTTGCCCTCTTGGTTGTTTGGCCAAAGAAAATTGATCCTGCCTCTTGGCTCTTCCCCAAATCGCATGAAAAATATTCTCCTCTTTATTTCCCAAAAGGCATCACATGAATTTTTTTCTGTCTATCCTCCCTCAACCACAAGAACCTTCCTTATTCATCTCCAAAATCATACATTCTCCTCCTTCATTCGATTCAAGTAGAAATCAGTTCTCATTCTTTCCATCTCCCTTCAAGCTCATTCGTTCATCCTCCAAATAGTTAGTCCATCACCATTTCATTCCATTCTCTTCTTGATTCAACTCCTCAAAGACTCCAATCGAACTCAAATAAGCAGCAAGATGTTTTTCAGGTCCTTTTGATCATCTCATCCCCTCAAGCTAACTCATTTTCTCTCCCTACCCATCAAACTCACCCAATTGAAACCTCCTTCATGAAATTACTAAATCCCATCAATTGTACCAACAAGATTTGTAAATCTGATTTAACTTACATTTATGGGATTATAAGAACAAGAATCTAGAAATGCCATTTGGTTGAATTGTAAATCGCAAATCTTGATCAAATTTACCAAGTTTCTCCTTTCTATCTTCGGTCTCTCTAGACCTTCCATTCTCAAATCTCTTCATAGTCTTGCTTCTAAATCCATAAATTTGCACCAATGATTGAGTAAATTGAATTTAACTTGCAAAGGTGGTGTTTACAGGATTACATCCAAAATTAGTTGGATTTAAGTCTGCTTAAAGCTCACCTTGAAACAAACAACTCTTTTTGCAAGTGACAAAATTGAGAAGAACACCATCATTGGTTCAACTCTAAGTTTCCATATCGGCCTTTTCCCTCTTTCTTCAACACTCTAGTAACAATGGACTTTCTCCATCTCAAAGTACCCATTCCTCCAACTCAAACTTCCAATGTCAATGATATAGTGAAATAGTAATGTGTGATGAATGTGAATTATATATATATATATATATATATATATATATATATATATATATATATATATATATATATATATATATATATATATATATATATATATATATATATATATATATATGCTTATCTTATGTAGTTTGAAGGCCTCTGTCACTCTCATTAGAGCATGATGAGATAGAAATTGGCTGTTATGTCGCAAGACACCGCTCGCTATGCTAATTAGGGCGTACCGAGTAAGCCAAAATTGTTAAATGTCACTCCCCCTATGCCAAAATGTTGCCAAAATTTTGTCAAAATTTGGGACTTAAAAAAAAAAGAGGAGGCTTAAATATGTGAAAATTATATATGTTCTTTCTTGCGGTTTCACAACTCGCTAATACCTATTAGAGTGTATTGCAAGAGATAGTTGTGGTGTCAAAGACACCACTCACGCCATTGATTGCCCGACCAAAATATTTTTTGATATACCTCCATGGATGATGTCTGAGTAATCTAAATGTTGTTGAAATTTAGACTAAAATTTAAGAATTAAATTCAAATGGAAATCATCTAAACGTAAGTTAAACTAAAAGATATATAATAAATTTGAAGATAAATGTTAAATCAAAGAGAAATGAGAGGAGAGAAAGAGAAAAATTTTGAAAGAATAGAACACTTATTTAAAATGCAAGTAAAATTTAAGGACCAATACTAAACTACAAAAGACTCATAATAAGTTTGAAGTTTGATTTTAACAAGCATGAAATTTGATGTTGATAAACCATATTAGATTGGATGTCTTTTCATGTAAGTAAAGCTTCTCTTTGAACATTTGAAATGTTAAATTCATTAACAAGTAATAAATATGATTAAAATAAATTGAATGTTTAAATAATCACATTCAACATCAAGTGAAGTAATACCAAAGGACAAAAAATTAGTGATAAATTAAAATGTTCAATTCCAAATTAAAAATAAAAGTGTGTAGGTAATTTGATAGCTTTCTTACAAGCACGTGATCAATTAGGCAACTCATGAGCAACCATGAATGTAGCCTTTAAAAGATCATTTGGAGCTTGCATTTAAAGTTGAATTTGAAGCACTTGTGATATATCTATTACTTATCTTCAAAATTAATGAAATCCACAAAATGACTTATAAAGTGGCTAACCAATTCATCAATGAGCATATATAAAGTCTCTCAATAGTCACTCAAGTTACACTACATGATATATTGAATGAATCACAAAATAATCCATACAATTTGAATTAGATTTGTGATGAACTTGATGTTCACTTATATAAGATTAACTCTTCTGAGCTAGAATAAAAGTTGAATGTGATGAATTGATAAAGATTTAAAAGTTCTTTAACTATTATAAAACAAATGATATTTAAGAATTGAAAAAATCAATAAGCAAGCTAAATATGAACAATATTTTAAATTACAACCTAAATCAAATTACCATCGTACCTGCAACACTCAAGTGCAAGTGGGTAGAAGCCGTCATTTGGAAACATAAAGAAATATGCCACCGGATCTGCAATTCTTCATATAAGCATATAAAAGGTGACACTAAATTAAATTCTACAGTAATGAAGGAACTTTCTTTCAATCCAAAAATAAATGAAATTTCATTCTAATTATGATTTTCAAAGTCAGTAATTTCATTAATTAGATGAAATTATCTAAGCTATAAACACATGTATGTGCTCAGACATTGAGATTTAAAGTGTAATTTTTAATGTCTGAAAATGTTGCACAGGCTAAGTTGTAATTAAATGAAAATATGAAATTAATCTCTTGATTTATAAATAAAATTATCTGAATTATTAAATACCCGCATGGGCCCCGACACTATGCTGAATACTTAAATCTAGTGTCTGAAGATGCTGCGCTAGTTTCTTCCGCTTTGGTCTTAACTAGTCCGTTAACAAAAACCCTAAAATCCAAATATTATAAGAATTTTAACTTATTAAAATATCTAAGAGGCTAATTATGTCATATGATAGTAGATTTGATCCTCTGTTAGGAGCTAAATAGAGTTGAGAGGATCTAAAGCTCTTAAATATATTTAAATTAATCAAGTAACTACCAATGATGATTGAATAGAGATTTCAACCGAGGGGATACCTACCATCAAAATATGCTTGCAAGCTAAAATTGAATTAATCAAAATCAAATGTTAATCTAAATGCAATATATAATATGTCATTAAGTGTTAAATCCTTAAATGAAATTCAATCTCTAAGAACTTAGAGAAAAATCTAACCCAATCCACCTTCCGTAATAGTTTATTGAAGGTGACAAGTTAAGAAAACTCTAGCTCATGAAGAAATCAATATCAAATCAAGTGTTCTACTATGTTCACTCTCAATTAATCTCACACTAGTAAGGATGTGGCCTGTGTCCTCTGACTACATGGGTTGGCCAGTAGGCTCCACATATGATGCAATTACGACCAAATTTCTCTGATCATGTGGTTGCCGCTAAATGGAACCATTATATTACAATCATGGCCATAGCTCATATGTTCCTTAATAGCTCGCCTTTGAGTTGTGAATCATAGGTACACCGATAGGGCAAAAGCATATTAGCTAAGGTAGACTTAAGTCTGTCTCCTTAGACAAACATCACCCCAGGTCTACAAGAATTTCTTGGATGACGTAACCCATGTATTACTGATAAAGATCCTTTAGTTAGGTTGGGTCAACTACCTCCTTTGACTAAGTAGACTAGGGATCACGAAAGCCCGGGATGACGGAATAATGGGATCTAGATCGGGCACGTCATCATCATTCCCCCCGATCATCTGCTTTAAGCTAATGATGATGAATTTGATAAATCTAAATTTTAAACTCCTCATGTTGTTACTATACGCTACACATTCAGCGATTTAATGACTAACCTTAATCAAAAGTTGTCTCCCAGCAACTATAGGTGCTTGCGCTTAGAGGAAACCTAGAACTAAATTTAAAGTCCTCACCAAATGAGGATGAAATCTCTGGGTAATGTCTCATCTATTATTCTATCTGCCTTCTAAAAATTTTACTGACATTTTAAATCTACTCTCTTCATATTGTGAGAGGTTGGTGGTAAATTTTTGGAGCCCACAATATCAAATAATCATTTTGGGGATAGCGGCACCAAGCTATAACCCCACAAAGGAGGCATCCGAGACTCGTCCTCCGTGAGTACATGGGTGGTAAAAGTTGTCAAGAACAAGGGTCTTATGATGAAAATGTATCAAGGTTAGATTACCATAGAAAATGAGAAAGGTTCACTAAAAAGGCTACCCTCAATGGGTAATGCTCAAGTTCATCCTAAGCAATTCTTGCACAATAAATATCGAAGCGTGACACCTAGATCACATCTCCAGGAATCCGCCGCCAAAAGGTCCCACCAAAAAGGAAAATAAATCTGGAGGCTGAAGTTTCGAGAAGAGGTTGCGATAGAGAAGCAGAAATATGTGACATTCAGGTTGCATTCCTCGAGGTCCACCAACAATAGGATTCGATAAAATGCATTCTTAAAAGGAAAGTTTTAATTGATGAGCCTCATGATGATCGACACCTTGGAGAGTCCTCTAGGGAATCCCATCACCAATGGGAAGGCCCTTATTTTGTATGCAACTACACTAGGAGAATCCCTCAGAGCATTGCTCACACGACATAATGAAGAAGGAGAAAAAGAAGTGTTGAGTCGAAAGCTCAATAAAACTTTCTTAAATAGCTCACTAAGAAACCAACTCTACCTCTAGAAGTGAGTATTCCTACCTCCTATAAATTTAAAATTTTAAGATGAGTAGAAAGGAATACTAGCTGGTGAAGCAAATGTCAAGCTCTAGCACTACAAAAGAGAGAACTCAAAACTATGTCCACTAAGATATAAAGAGTTCCTAAAGTGACAAAGAAAAGAGGTTTTATAAAAAAAGAAATTTTAGAGGCTATTCATGATTGAGAATGTCAAGCTCCACCGACAGAACTTTCATCTCTCATTGTAACTTGCCACCAAGACAAGTATGTCCCACATGATGAGCATCGAGTGAACACTTGGAGGAGTCCAAGAATCCATTATCAAAAGGTCTCAGTGGAAAGATAAGAAAATTTGAAGGATAAAGTTTCATAAAAATATTATTCTAGAGAAAGAAAATAATATGATATCAGATGTGTCCACCAAAAATCCATCAATTATAAATGTACAGTGAGCATCAGAGCATGATACCTGACCGTATGTCCATGAATCTACTTCCAAAAGGTCCCAGTAAAATAGAAAACAAATATGGAGGTCAAAGCTTCGAGAAGAAGTAGTGATGCAAAAGCTTCTTCATCTGGAAGCAAGCTAACCCAAAGTGGCAAAAGAAAAGAAATGCTAAATTAGCTCAATGCCATTATCCAAGCAAAAAATTGTACAATGAGTTGTGGAACCAAAGTGAGTGTTTTAACCCATAACAGGTTTGATAGCCTAAGATGGGTTACACAGAGCTCTACTAGTCAAATCAAATATTTTTCTAGACCCGATAATGCCAGGTTCCAAATTCTCCAGTGTGAAAACTTGAAACTATATATGCAAGAGTGCATCAGGTCCTCAAAATTGCTAAGGAGAAAGGACTGATGAAAAAAAATATTAAATCTCTGTCATCAAGGAGGCTACAGTTGCTCTTCCAAGGAGACCTCCCACAAGCCCAATAAGATGTTAACCAATTCAAGTTCTACACGATGAGTATCGAGGTGTGACAGTTAGACCACAGGTCCAAGAATCCACCATCAAAAGGTCCCGACAAAAAGATAAATAAATTTGGATGCCAAAACTTCAAAGTGAAACTATCTTAAAGAAAAATAATGAAGTGATAACTAGATCACTACGTCCAAGTATTTGGAGCCACTTAAGGTTGAACAACCTTCACTCCGAGTAGTAATTCAACACAATCTCACTTAAAATGAGAATGCCCATCTATGGATGGAAGAGCTTGACACGCTTGACAAAGTTAAGCTCTAAGATCAATAAAATTTAGAAGTCTACCGAGTGAGGATCTCCAAAACATTCGATCGTACGGTGCATCCTCGAACCTTTTAAGAAGGGGAATCGATCCTGGCACTGAGAAGACCAATTATTCCTCGCCGTCATTACATGTGTAAGTTTTTCTTGAAAATTCTCTTATAACACAAGAATGTATTTTCAAAATAAAGCAAACATTCTCTTATCAGACAAGGAGCATTTTTAAAATTTTATAGCAAAATGTTAGGCTTTCCTTGTAAGATAAGGGGCTTTGGGTTGACATTATGCCCAAGGCCGATATCCTCATATACATGTTCAAATCCTCAAGTCTCAAAGTCTTGCTGACCAAAAAAGAAATTTTCAAGTCTGCAAACTTTAACAAATCAAGTTGAAAACACGTCTTTCATCCATACATCAAATCTATGGCTCGAGTGGGTGCATAAAGTCAAACTCAACATGCCCAAATATGGCTGAGTCACTGACAAGTCTGCTTACTCAACACGTCATAAAGGCAACTGTAAGAGATTCCCCACCAAGTTAGCCCAATTATAAAATCCTCCATCAATTGCTCAAGTCTAAGACTGCATAAGGTCGAACTCAACATGTCCAAATATGGCCGAGTCACTGATAGGTCCTCTTACTCAATATGCCACAAAGGCGGCAGTAAGGGATCCTCTTACTTCATTAGTTCAAAGATAAGAGTATCCAAAAAACCTCAAATCCTTCCAATTTGGTGAGTTCAAGTGGCCCAGATTATGCGATCATCCCTAATGATTATAAGATCATTTTTCAAAATCTAACAAAAAGATCCTCACTCGAGAAGGCACTAAGCCGAGTTTGGTATCTATATAAAATGAGAAATTTAACTCCTTCAATAAGTTTATTAAAGCAAGAAATAAAGATTGAAGGAAACTCTTCTTTAGTAAGTCCAACCAACAAAAAGCAAAGGATCAAAGAAGTCATCCCAATGTTCGTACAAAGCCAAAGGATGAACTAAGGGAGGATGTCATCAATATGTCCATTATGTGCAAAGGATAAGATTGCTAACTCTTTGCCATTGACCCAACATAAGCTCTGAGGGCCAAATCACCAGAAACATCCTTCTATAAGCCCACAAATGTAGAAAGCTGGGGAAAAATATAATTTTGTATCACTTGACAAGTCTTCAAGACAATCCAGAATTTTTCTCTGTTATGTCCATCAAGGCACGAAGCCAGATTAGAAAGAAATACAAGATAGGAATCTCTGATATGAAGTCTTCAACAAGTCTATAAAATCACAAAGCATAGGACTAAAGATGTTCTCATCTTGCCAACAAGTCATCAACTCCATCAAGTCCACTAAGGCATGAAGTCAGGACAGAAGAAAAATACAAATTTTAATTTCAAGATTGAACCTTCAACAAGTCCGTCCAGCACCAAAAATAGGATCGAAGATGTTCTTATCTCGCCAATAAGTCATCAATTCCATCGAGTCCACTGAGGCATGAAGCCGAGGAGGAAAATACAAATTTTAATTTCGAGATTGAATCTTTAATAAGTCCATCCAAAGCATAGCATAGATAGAAGATGATCATCTCACTAATAAATCATCAACTCCATTATGTCCACCAAGGCACAAAGCTGGGACAAGAGGAAAATATAAATTTCAAACTCTTAAGAGGAAGTCTTCAACAAGTCGAAAGCATAAAAGCATATGACCAAAGATATTCCAAATTCTCTCAATAGTTACTACAAAAGCTTCCCTGTTAGACAGAGGGCATTTTTATATATTTATCTAAGTTGACATTGTGCTTCAAGTCAAGATCCTGAAATAAATATATATGATGATCGTAATAAGATATATTTATTTATATTAAAGAATGTTAAGCTTTGTAATGTATTTCTAAACTACTCTACAATCTCCTGTTAGATAAGGGGTACTTTTTTTTAGGATCATGATCGCTCAATCCTCTCCTATGAAATATGAGGTCTTCTTGTATATGTATTCGGGTTGACATTGGGCTTTATGCTGAGATCCTTGAATATATCTATAACTATTATTACTAAAGTTGCAGGTCTTACAAGAACAAAAAAGAATCTATTTCTACGTATGAAAAGACAACCATAAATATCAAAAGTTTGTCTCCAAGATTTGTCAATTTATGAAAATCAAGTTAGAAGAACTCATAATTTCAGAAGCTTCAATCAACTAAGTTAAAAAAACATCAAGCTCTACATCTTTAAGTCTAGGACACGGATGAGTTCTAAAGGTTGGACTCAACAACCCCAAAAATAGTGAAGTCGATGCTCTCCTCACCCAACAAGTCGAATAAAAATAAAGGGAAAGAGCCCTCGCTCATTAATCTAATGACCAAATCACCAAGCCATCACAACTTAAGTCAAAGACTCGAGTAAGTTCTAAAGGTCAACTCAACATGTCCCACGAGTCGAAGGGATGCTCTCCTCACTCAACAAGCCATAAGAAAAGATCGAGTGAAAGAGCCCCGCTTGTCGGCCCAATGATAATAGTTGTTCAATCTCAAGACAAATTTAGCTTAATGATTACAAGCGCTAGAATCCATGAGATATTTCTACTTGATCAATAGACCAAGACCTTAAGGAGAAAACTCTTAATTCGTGACAAATCAATCTCTAAATATTATCTATAAGGTGATATTTCAAACTCTTTTCAAGCAGTCTGATCAAGCATAAAGCACATATCAAAGTAAATTTTCTTATTAAGTTCGTCAAAGTAGAAAGCACAGGAACAAGGAGGAAATTTTGTAGTTATTCAGTCTATTAAAGTACACATTGCTAGACTGATAACTTAATATTATAAACCTAATATAAGCCAGAAGGCTGGGTTATCTGTATGCACCCTTCAACTAGTCCATCAAAATAGTAAGCATAGGATTTAGGGTGTACACACACTTCCTGACAAGTCAATATGGACAAATCAAGTCAATCCTTCATCAAGTCCGTCAAGCTTAAAGCCTAGGATAGAAGGAATTTCAAATCCCAAAGTAAACAAACCAATTCCTCCATCCAACAGTCAAGCATGAAGCTAGTTTAAAGAAATCTAAATCTACAATTACACAAAAAAAAGATCTTCAGCAAACCCATTTAGGAAAAGAGTAGATGGTGGAAGAAGCTCTTTAGCGAAGCCATTGAAATTGAAGCTGAAGTAATTTGAGATTCAGGTTAACTCGAAGGGTCAACCAGTTTTCAACAAACATGACTCACTCCATATGTAAATCACATTTGCTGGGGGGACATTTGTTGACCTCCATGCATGCGCCATAAGTCAAGTCGAGCTCACAAGATGAATTCGATGAGCTTTAGATCATAAATCAAGATGAAATGCACTAGACATTACTGAAATTGATCAAAATGATCTCCTATCAATGAATGAACTTTGCCAACACATTCAAAATGTCAAAATTGATCAAAATATACATATTACACAATTTAACGGTCGATCGATCAAGAAGAAGGGACATCGAAGTGCCTACATGCATATCAAAGTTGGGAGGCTGTGATGATGCCCAAACAACCTCTATTCATGAAATTGTTCCTTCAAAATATCAAAATCTATCAAATGAAGCTACACTCAATTCATATGAGTGCACATGGATATCGAGCCATCATACAAACCATAAATCGAAATAAAAAATGCACTAGGCATCACCAGAATTAGTCAAAATGACCTCCTATCAATGAACGGACTTGGTCATTCCATTGAATGTCAAAATTGAATATATATATATATATATATATATATATATATATATATATATATATATATATTGTAGATGATCAACTATTTAAGAAGAAAATCCCTCAATGCGCCCAGAGCATATCGAGATCAAGAAGCTGCGATGATGCCCAGACAACCTTTGTTCACAAAATTGTTCATATTGTTAGTGTTGAAATGTGAAAATATATCAAATGAGACTGTCTGCGCTCAATTCAGATAAGCATGTGTGAATGTCGAGCGATCAGAAATGATGATGTGCAACTTTGAACTGAAATTGACTATATTCGACGCTTACTTGAACCAAACGGCCTCCAATTGTAAAACAGACTACGTCGTTATATTCGGAATATCAGAATAACCTAAAATTAATATATATTTCCCATGTAATAATTTTGCAAAAATTTGAAATAGGGTTAATTAAATAATTAAATAAGAAAAAGAGGCCTATATATACCTAATAATATCTAACTCTAACCCAAACTCTCCTCTATTCACAGCCTTAACTCCATTTCAAGCATTGTATGGTATTCCTCTCATCCCGACCTCCCTCATGAATGTAAGGAAAGCTCCTGAACTCTCCCTCTCTCATATGATTCCTCTCTCATCCTCGTCCGTCTAGGTTACAAGCTGTGCGATTGAACATACCTTTCTTTCATGTACATCTCACGCAATAGCCCGAAGCCATCGAGAAAGAAAAGGGAAACATCGCCAAGATAACCCTCATTCTTTCCTCTAGCCATGCCCTGCTTCACTCGCTTTTGCTTGTCTGAATCTCGTAAATTAGCCCACATACAGAATTTATCCAAATTTAACCATGCTAAAGTGGCTTTAGTGAATTGCACAAAGTCGTGGATTTAACATGTTCAAAACACCTTTTGGATGGATTTAAGTTAATTTTAGCTTAATCCTGCTCAAATCCCATAGCTAAACCATCCCAAAACTTGTTCACATTTTGATCAGCCAATCTCGTTGGTACTGTAGCATTGTTACTATATGCCTAGAAGACATGAGATTATAGCAATGTCAGTATTACACTATAGCACCATATTGTAGCAAAAATACTATAGCACATCTACTATAGCACCATTTTTTTACCTCAAAATTTCAATCTGCCTCAATATTTTTTTTGATTAGTGACATCACTTCGATTTTATGCCATGGGTAAAAAGGAAAAGAAATAAAAAATCTCTAAAGTTTTAAGTACATATGCCTTTCTTGACATTGGGGAAATCATGATGATTGCTCTTCATGTATGTGATAACTCTATACACATCTTTCTTGGCATGGTGGAGAAGAAGACTTTCGGCCACCAAAATAAGTACCCGTACATGCCTTTCTTGGCATGGTGGAAAAATCCATATTACTTACAGGTAAATAAGTACTCGTACACATCTTTCTTGGCATGGCAAAAAAATTTGTGTTATATGAAGTTATCTCAGAGCCTCATACATGTCTTTCTTAGCATGGTGGGATGACGCATTCGACTATGGTATTTACACCACCTATACATGTCTTTCTTGGCATGGTGGGCAGGCCCAGCATACCTGAGGCAACCCCCTATACAGGGACGATGTTGGGATGTTGCCAAAATGCTGCCAAACTTCTACACCAACAAGAGACATAAGCAACCTGATATAAATTCAACCTCCAAGTTAAAATCAACTGTTTAAATTAACATTGCAGGTCCTATACACGCCTTTCTTGGCATGGTAGAGAAATCTATATTACATTGAGGTGGCTTTAGAGACCCATACATGCCTTTCTTAGCATGGTGAGATGATGCATTTGGCCATGGTGTTTACACCACACATACATACTTTCTTGGCATGGTGGGTAGGCATAGCCCCTGATGTAGCCCCATATACGGGAATGACGTCAGAAGGCTGTCAAAATGCTGTCAAAATTTTATCTCAAATCTTAAACTTATAATGAAACTCAATCAAAATAAGCAACATTATTCAAATCCTCTAAAGTTAAATTAATATTAAATTGAATCAGCTGCATGGGTCCCAACACTATGCTGAATGCTTAAACTTAGTGTCTGAGGACGCGCAGGTTGATTCCCGGTCGGGTCTTAGGATGGGGTCTGGGTTAACAAAACCTAAAAATCCAATAATATTAATATAAGAATTTCAACTTTTTAAAATATCTGAGAAGCTAATTCTATCATATGATAGTAGATCTGATCCTCTATTATTAAATTAATAGAGTCAACAAGACCTAAAATAATAAACTAAATGATCAATTCCCTAATGATATGAAGATTGAAAATATCGGGAGGGATCATTATTATCAAAATATTCAAGATTTTTATAATCAATAATCTTCAATTCAAACTCCATAAAATATAAATCTAGATTTGATCATCTATTATTAAATTAATATAGTCAATTGGATCTAGAACAATAAAATGAATGATCAATCCCCTAGTGATGGCTGTGTTGATTGAAGATATCAATCAGAGGGGTCATCATTATAAAAATATCTAAGATATCCATATTCAATAATTTTAAATTTTAAATTCTCAAAATATAAATATAGATCTGATCTTTTATTATTAAATTAATTGAGTTGATAGGATCTTAAAAAATAAAATGAATGATCAATACCCTGATGATGGCTATGTTGAATGAAGATTTCAACCTGAGGGGATACTTTCATCAAAATGTGATTATAATTTCAAATTAAATTAACTCAAATGTAAAATCCAATATGTCATTAAGCTATAAATGACTAAATGAAATTCTATCTTTAAAAAATATTAAAATAAAAAATAATACATCAACTTTTGCTATTGTTTGTTGAAGGTGGCAAATTAAAAAAACTCTAGCTCACAAAAGAGCTAATGTTAAGTAAACGTTCATTCTCAATCAATCTCATGCCTATAAGGACGTGACCTGCATCCTCTGTCTGTGTGATTTTATCAATAGGCTTCACATATGATACAGTTACGACCAGAGTCCTCTGACCAGGTGGTTGCGGCCAAATGGTATCATTATATTACAGTCATGACTGTAGCTTGTATGCTCCCCAATGGCTTTGTCCTTTGAGTTGTGAACCATAGGGTGCACTTCATAGGGCAAAAAGCCCTCTGTTAGCTAAGGTGGACTTAAATTTTTCATCTTAGATAAACACCACCCCAGGTCTGCAAGGATTACTTGGACGACGCAACCCATGGCTGCTGACAAGGATTCTTTAGTCAGGTTCGGTCGACTACCTTCTCTGACTAAGTAGACTTGGGACCATGACATCCCAGGATGATAGAACCATGGGATCTTGATCGAGGCTCATCATCATTCCCCTAACCATCTGCATTAAGTTAGGATGATGAATTTTATAAATTCATAATTTTATACTCTCATGCTGCTACCATAGGCTATGCATTCAGTGATCTAATGACTAACCTTAATCAAAATTTCTCTCTTAGTACTGGGAGGGGTAATTAACTACAGCTGCAAGCACCTATATGAAATCTGGAACTATATCTAAAGTTCTCATGAAACGGGGGCAAAATCTCTAGGTAGTGTCTTATCTACTATTCCATCTGCCTTTTGAAAATATAATGGTCATTTAATCTACTCTCTTCATTGAGAGGTCGGTGAAGAATTTTTGGAGCCCACAAATATAGTAATATATCTTGGATCCAAACACCCAATCATGATATGTTTTTTCCTTAACAAAATGATATATTGATTCTAATGAAGTAGAATTAGAGAAATATAGGATAAACTACTATAATATCACCCGTACATTATTTATCTAATTCTCTAGCAAAAATGAAATGAAGAATTTATGGTTGTCAGATTTCTTTCATCTTCATTTCTTTAACATTGCTATAGCCCCAACACATGTTCTTCACATAAAAAAACTCTCAAATATTCAAGTATCATTTTGCGATCAACATGCCATAATTATTGGTTAATGAGGCAATAGGGGATTGTGGTCCAAGAGAATAAATTGGCAGTTTCCACAGTTGTAAATATCTTTTTATTAATGTTCTAATTGCAATTACACTAATCTTTGTAACAATAAATTGTTATTTTTTTTCATTACATATATCTTCTCTATCACTTATCATTACACATGATGGCTCCTAATCTTCTATTTTTTTTTTGAAAATAAATTATTCATCCTTCTTGAAACATTATTCTTTCATGTGTGTTCAATATTTCACAATTTTCAATAAATCTATTGTCTAAGATTATCTTACTATTTCCCATAAATATTATATAACATTTTATTCCAACTTATTATATCTTTTATGGCCTGCCTTGAAGAATATGATTGGCGAAGGATTGAATCTTTTGGTATCTGTTACTTAACATCTCTTATATCATTTACCCTGCTACAACTCCATGCAAATGATATGCCACTTAAATCAACCACTTTCCCCCTCAAAGAATTTATCGCTTTCCTTTCTTCCAAACTTGATTGACTTGCAATTGCATTGGGTAAGCATCATTATATGTTATTCCCATCATTCACTAATAGTTCTTGCCTATTTTTTTATTTAACTATTTCTAATATTTGGTGTTCAAGACTTATTTAACTCTCTTAAGATTTCAATGCATTGTTATCTTGATAATAATTCTAAACTAACATAAGATTACTTATTAAAAGATCAATAAGAAAGTCTTGATATATTCCAAAAAAATTTATTTGAAAATTAATATTCAAATTTTTGCTTCACACAAAATTTTACCTACTAATAATATTTTAAAATATATTGAAAATCAATTTCATAAAATTTAATTATAAAAATATCATTATTCACCTAACTCATGTTCTTATTTCTTTCAACAAAATGGCATAACATAAAAATTATTACCTCCTCCATCTTATTAGGATGCTCAATTTTCACATGAATATTCTCTCAAGCTTTGAAGAAATGCAATGCTAACTATTAGTTATTTTGTTAATTATGTCCCATCTACACTTCTCAACACTCAAATGACTATCACCACTATTTTCCCCTACCTAACTAATTTTTCCTTTCATTATATAGTAATTTGATTACTTTGTTTTATTCATGCTTTTAGTCTAGATGATAGATATTTTTCTTATTTTTCTCATTATATGTGTCATGAGTACTCTCATACTTAAAATTTATGTATATATTATGATTCTTTCAACAAATATTTTTATATTTCCATTGGCACTATCATTTATGAGAATGTTATTTCCTTTCTCAATTTCACTCTTAAATCAATACTTATATTCCTCTTCTCCCTTTTGCCCCTCTACTTCACTATTGGTATTAACGATGGCTAAACCACCACTTCTTACACAACTCTTTTCATCATAGATTAGTTTTACTTAGCATCCCTTGATACAAATCCTTCATATCTAAATCTTCTCATTACACTTCTATAAGATGAAAAACAAATTAGTTTTCATCATATTCACTTTCCATAACTTATAACCACTTATCCCAATCTTATTATCATTTTGTTGTGTTCTTGTTTATTATCTTTAAGGCTATTAGTTTAGCTTGAAAATTGAGGATCGCTTAAAAATTGAATCAAAATTTGGATCGAATCGATTACAATGAGCCGAGCTATTAGCCAAAGATTTGGATCAAACCTTTTTGCGAGCCAATCTAGAGCCGGGCACATATCAGATAGAACCAGTTTGAGATCAGATCAAATTTATCTATTATTAAAAATATTTAAATTTATATATAATGGTGTTTATTTTCTGGATGTGGGGACACCATAGATCTTATGGGTACTTATTGAAGTGATTGGGTACAACATTAAGAAATGGTGCACTATCTCGAAAGATAGAAATCACCACCCTATAATAGACCTAATCACATAATAAGAACTCCTAAGGCATGATGGGTCTTTGAATATACCAAAAATTTTCCCCCATTTTATATGAAAAAGTAAAGCGGGGTTTATTTTAAGCTGGGTCGGTTAAGTTCCTTATGGAGGCAAGCCCCCATAGTTAATTACATCTATGAATGGAATTCTCTAAGAATACCCTCAATTAAAGTAGAAATTAGGGTCTCCAAAGATTTCAAGGCTAGACTATCAAAGGATTAGTTGTATTTGGAAATTCAAGTGGGGAAACTCAAGGAGAAGACTTATTATCAAAGCCAAAGAGAATGAGTAGGAAATGCTCATGATACTAGGAAGCCTAGTGAGCATTCCAATCTATCCTATAGTTGGGCTTTATATGTTTGAAATTAAAGAGATTTATTTTTATTGAGGTTGACATTTCATTAGAAAGCTACGACTTATAATCCAACAACACAAGGTTATGAAAATGCCTAAGAGATGAGGATTTATGCTTGTAGCCTGAAGGAAATAACCACCTCATATCTTAAATCTAGGGACCTTTACATAAGCTAAAGCATGACCTAAATCTAAGCGAAGATTTGTATAAGGTTTACCTCCATAAGAGAGAGTAAATCATCCAATTTTAGGCTTATAACCGTTTGGAGTGGCTGCAAGCTAACTCCTCCTACGCTTTAAAACAATATAGGAAAGTCATATCATTTTGCAAAATAGTTAGGTTATTATTATTTAGAAAGAGACTAAAGTCCTTAAACCCACTCCTTAAAGAGACTTGAGCATGAGTGGTATGAATAATGATTTAGTCTAATGCAAATCTTTTCAAATTGTATTTGTATTTGATACTTCATTTTGATAAAAGCTTTGGAATTTTCATATGTCTAAATGCATGATGAAATGGATAATTGGCCAAATCAAGAGAAGTCTCAAGAGAAGTTACTCATAGGTCAAGCCCCATGTGTGTAAGAATGGAGGCCCTCATATTACAAGAGTGGTAAAAGATGCATGCATGATATTAGATATACAATAATACATCTAAGGGGTTCTAAATCTTTTAATTATCTTGATTTAATGTCTAGGCTTTATCTGAGGTTATGAGTTATTTAGAAATTTAATTATGAGTTGTAGTTGGGTAAAAGATTTGTTTTTCTCTAGCCAAATCGCATCCATGTCATATAACAAACACTAATCATACATAAACTATGAAGAGGAATGTTATTTCTAATGCACAAGCTAAACATAACATCAAATATTTTATAGTTACCACAAATGAATAAAATCGGTGTGGTGGATGTCGCCATACAACTAAAAGAAAAATGGATAGCCGAAGCTCTACCCTTATACAACCCAATACATAAAAGAATAATTTGTATTTTATAAATGATAAATGCTATGGGGGGTCTTCAAATCTTCATGTCTTTATGTATCTTCCTCATTCTTTGATTTGGTTTGCTCCACTTCAAAGGCATCGCATGGCCTCCCAAGATAAAACCTTCTAGCCAATGCACATCCTTATCCCCCCATAACACTAATTTTGATTCCTAACACAAGATTACATTAAAAATAGAAAAAAAGTAAATCTAACTACACCTGCAAAATAGAGGTTACCTAAACATACATATAACCCAAGCAGTTATATTTATAATTTGGGCTTAGCACCCTACACATGGGTAGTCAAACTCACCTGTCCTAACTTGGATTATGCTTAAGAGTTTAAGCATCCTATAGAAAATATGATTAGGCTAATAGCAGCCTAACATCCAACCCTAACATCCAGTCTAAAATAATACATCACAAAATAAAATATACATTGAACCATGCATCATCCTAACATAAGGATAGTGGTAACTTAATCTAATGTGTTTGTATTAAAGCTTATGTGGTATGTCCTAACTAGGCTTTAGAGTTAAGATTTTCTAAGTATAGAAATATTCAACTTAAAGGATGATTTCACTATAAATGATTTAATTGATTTGCAAGTTTTAATTTGTATTTTCTTTTGTTTCATATGACTTACACTTAGCAACTAAATGTTGTAAAGAGAAGAAAATAGGTTTCCCTCTTTCATCCCTATCTTAAACCACTTTCTAAAGCATGTTAATTTGATTTAGTTCTCTTCAGTGAATGGCTTATTAAACATTTTAAATTAATCCTAAGTTTAGGTTCACCTTAAATGATTGCATTTAATATGAAAGGCTTCTTAAGATTAATTTGAGTGAACTACTAACACATGACATACATCAATTTATTCCTTTCTACCACATGTAGCATGCATTTGACTTAACTCTAAGTATGACTATACATGCAACATATTTCTTTTAGCATGCTTTAAATGAAAGATGCATATGTGTATTTTATAGAAAATAGGATTTTTCACTCATTAGCTAAATGCATATTCAAGTGTATAAAAGTTTTAAGCAAGTACTTCATCATTGTTAAACCGAGTGAGGTAAAGACCTCCTTAAGGCTACTTAAAGCCTTTCATCCCAGGAATGTCTAGACTAGATATACCCACTATTCTTGGATACACATGAATGTACAAGTGACTACAAGAATGGAAAAATATGCAAAAAGCTCATTAAGTTGAAAAGAAGATTTTCATTCATTAGCTATATGCACATACTAGTGTATGAAAGTTTTAAGCGGATACTTCACCATTGTTAAACTAGGATAGTGAGGTAAAGACCTCCTTGGGGTAACTTAAAGCCTTGCATCCCCGAAATTTCTAGACTAAATATACCCACTACTCTTAAATACATGAATTTACAAATAACTACAAGAATAGGAAATCATGCAAAAAAAAAAAGTTCATTAAGTTGGGAAGAAGATTTTCATTCATTAGCAAAATGCACATACAAGTGTATGAAAGTTTTTAAGTGGATACTCCACCATTGTTAACCAGGGGAGTTAGGTAAAGATCTCATTGGGGATACTTAAAATAATAATAATAAATAAAATAAAAATAAAAAAATCTCATTGGGGATACTTAAAGCTTTGCGTCCCCAGAATGTCTGGACTAGATATACTCACTACTCTTAAATACACATGAATGTATAAATGACTACAAGAATAGAAAATCATGCAAAAAGTTATATTTCCTTCAATTTAATTATTTATACATGTGAGTTGAAGTTCTATCTAAATTCTAAGATAGAAATAGATATGAATGAGTTCAAACAAATATTGTGCCCTTTTCAAATGGGTTATACACTTGTTGACATTCAAATCTTATGTAAATCCATATATATTAAAGAAAGAGAACTCCATATCACATGTTCTAAGCCATAGACACATACAAACTTACAGATATCTATAACTATTATCACTCCAAATGTTATAGTTGATTTATAAATTTTAAAAAATTATTTTAATTTAATAGTGATAATAGTCACACATATTCATAGGTTAATCAACACATGCAAGCTTGATATAAAGAAAATTCATTTAAATTTAAACATTTTGAAAAAAAATATATGAATGCATGAAACCACATGACACACATCATTTAATATGATTGGAAAGGAGTATTAAGACATAAAACACATGTTTCATTCAATCAAACTTATTGTTAAGGACAATCACATCAAAAAAAAGTATTTAAGGAAAACCAAATCTTGTTAATGCCATCTTTCATTTTATATTTTGATTTGATTTGATGAAATGAGGGAAAGTTTGTTGATCCTAACCCATTCCCATGTTTGTGATTTAATTTGCTTTAATGAAAAGTAAGTAAGTTGATTTTATGGGTTAATTAAGTTGTGATATGCATTAAATCCATTAATTAACCCTTGACTATATGACCTTAAAGTAATTAATCAAATAATTATGGGCCAACATGATAACCATGGAAAATAACTTGCAATGATCCTAAGAAATAAAAGGGCCTAATGCAATTAGCTCATAATCAATAATTAAATAGGTTAAGGAACTTAATTTCGTACTTTTATGATTTTCCCACACATGTGGGTTAACCATAATTTCCTTAAATATCTTTAAGTTATTGAACACCTAAAGATCTACCCATGAATTTATTAATAAGGTTCTAATTTGCTTTAGATTTTAATTAGATTAATGAAATCATTAATCACTTAATTAAACTTAATTGCCACATGTGTTAATTGTCTTCCAAATGAAGTGGACTTATAGAAAAGATTAAGAAAGAGGCCCCAATTTAATCCCTAAATCTCCTCACTATTAGATAGTGACAAATGAGCTCAATTAATTAATTAATTTATTGCTTATGTGATTAATTAATCCTTAATCAAGTTAGGAGAGTAATTAAGGCCCAATTAGCTGATTCTCTTAATTAATTAACTAAGAAATCTCAAAAAAAATTAGGGGAGGCAGAGATCATCCCCCTAAATAATCTCAAAAAATTTGGAGTTAATTAATTAATTAATTAGGGAGTAATTAAGGTAATTAATTTTTTAATTAAACCCTAATTAAGCTCTAATCACTATTAAAATCAATTATGGATATTTTTAATAAAATATTCTCTAAAATACCTTCAAACTGAATATTTATTTATAATTTTATGATTTTTCTATGATTTGTTATAATTTTCTAAAGTTTTAGCTAATTTAAATGATTTGTCATAATTTTTATAAAGTATATTAATTTATTTTAACTAAATTAGACTATTTGACTTCAGAATGCAATATCTCCCAATCTAGAAATCCTTTTGACTTGAAATTTTATGATAGGTGCATTTTAACTTCAATTTCCTGAAAATTTCAAATTAATCTGATGTTTATTTTTAGATTAATTGATGAAAGTATATGTTCACTTAAACTCAAATTAAGCTCAAAATATTCAATAAAATTTGGGGATTTTGAGTTTATTGGATTCCACTCGGAAAGGCAAATCTAACGAGCCCTTGTTTGCAATTTTTAGTTAATTATTTTATTTTTTTTATAAATTTTTGAAGTTTTTGGGTGATTTAAATAATTTTTAAAATCAAAACCCCTAATTTCTTACTTAACCTAGTCAGCGCCACATGGTGCTGACGTGGCAACGCAGTGCCACGTGATTGGCATCGCGGTTCCACGTGGCATGCGGCACCGCGTGATTGGCTGTCGCGGTGCCTCATCAACAAATAAGCAAGAAAGGGATGGAACTATGTGGATCCAGGGGACAAAATCGTGGATCTAGTGTGAATCTCACCATCCATTTCGCTCGGATCGATGGATTTCCTTCGACAAAAGCGACGGGATACTATGCAAACCAATGGGATTTTCAAAAATTTTGTGAAATATGAATGAAATCTCATCTAAATGGGCTCATTTTTGCATCGATTCACACCAAGAAACTTCTATTTTGCATTAAAAGTAAATATAATAAAAATGCAAGGGTTTTCTAAGGAAATTCCTAAAATCATGCAAAAACCATCACAAATAATGGATCATATGGCTACAATTTTTTTGAAAATTACCTCATCGGGGATGATTTTCGAAGGCGGTGATTATCTAAGCACGCTCCTAAATGCAAAAAAGAAGTTTTGGAATGGATCTAGACCTTTGCCTCCCTTTGGAACGATGTATCCACCAAAGGCCATCGCTTCCTCGCCAGAATCCTCTTGATTTTGGTGGTTTTCACTCCAAAATGAAGTGTGAATGGTTGTTGGTTTGGGAGCTCTAGGGGAGTGGAATGAGAGTAGGAGGAGAAATTTTCAGGCTTCTATTTTTATGTGCTTGGTTTTGGCCAAAAATCCCCTTTCATTATGATTTTTGGCCCCTAGTGGATGTCCTATGGCTTGGGGTGGTTGGGAATGGTAGGGAATCATCCTAGGTGGCTTCACTTGAGTGGAGGAGGATGTGAGAATGTAGTCAAGGCAAGGGGAGTGGGAGTTCTTGCTTACCAAGTGTTCCAATGGATAAGGTGAGGTGAATTCACCTTCTCATGAGTCATGACCCACCCAACCACTTTTGAGTCAAGTTGGTCATCTTGGAGCCTGGTGGATCAATGGATGAGTGTCAAGTGGCCAAGGAAGAGAAATGATCATTTACATGGGTGTTTTATCTTATGTGATACCCTTAGCCCATGGGTAGAGTGGTCATTTAGCATTGAATTTGATTTGGATAGATTTGAAATGAGTCAAAAGTGAGTTGGACCAAATTTCATATCATTTGGAGTTCATTTGGTTCAATTTGACTCAAATTGGGTCAAAATGGGCTAGGTTGACCAATTGGTCAAATTAGGTCAAACCAAGGGTTGAGTCAAGTTCATATGACCATTTGGAGTGTATTGGTGTCGTTGGTTTAGTTCAATTTAGTTTAGGTTTGATTTAATTTGGATTTAATTTGGGTTTAGTCTAATTTAACCATTTATGTCAATTTGGGTCAACTTGAGTCAAAAGAGCCAATTAGGCTAGGTTTGGCTCAATTGAAGGAATGTCATGTTTAATCATTGATTATGAGTTGATGTGAATCAATGATTTCAATTGATTTGATGTTGGATAAGTTTTGGCTAGTTTAGGTGTCATATGTGCTAATGATTGACTTGGTCAAATGTCTAGGTTGACTTGGCTTGACCCAATTTAAGACAATTGATCATCCTAGGATGATCAATGATCATGATATGAGATTTGGAAGGGCTTAGTTCAATCCAATTTAGTTTGGATCAGAACTTGGTTTATAAGAGTTCTTTAGGCCACTTTGGGTCAAGTGGACCTAAATGGGTCAATTTGTTTGGTTTAGGTTTGATTAAGCTTTAGTTGGATTTATATATGAGCTTAGAATTGAAATATAAATCCAACTACAATCAATTTAGGCTATAATAGGTTTTGATTCATTTGGAATTTTCAAGCAAAAAGGGCTAAGTTGGGCTTGACTTGGGTTGACTTGAATTTGGCTTGATGCTTGTAGGTTTTATTTATGTTTGGGATGGTGATTGAAACTATGATTGATTTGTGAGAAAATCAATTGAATTTGGCTTGATTTAGATGGGATTGCCAAGGCTAAGTCCATAAGATAATCATAAGTCTTAGGATGGATTTTGATTTTGGATTTGATCATGGGCTTCAATCATTTGATTTGGGATTTGAATTTGGTTTTGGTATTAAATTTGAGGTTTGGTTTGAGATTTTGATTTGAATTGAATTTAAGAAGGTGCACATGGATTGAGTTTAAGCTATTGGGTAGGTGATTTTCCTAAGTCCCTAAGGCATGGCCTAATCCTTTGATAACCCCTTCTAAGTCTCTGGGTTAAGTGTTGCACCTAATCACTAGACTGTGTCTTTAAGAAGTGTCTGTAAGACTCTAAGTTTAAGAATAAGAGGTTGAAAATTCACTCCAAAAATGAGGTCAATAATAATACTTCTAAGTTTGTAATAATAAAATTATTTCTAAAATTAAGTATATAGAATTATAACTTGTAATCTTTTAAAATAAATATAATATATTTATAAGTATAAGTATTATTTCTTTAAAAATCATTTTTTTATTTCATGCACTTAATTAAATTTTTTAAAAAAATTTTAATAATCATTTTATTAAATTCAAGCTACTCGATCAAAATGAGCCAACTCCAATCAAATTCGAGTAAAAAAAGTTGAAAATATTCAATTTGAGCTGGCTCGAAATCAAAACGAGCCAGCTCGAAATCAATTAGAAAATGAGCCGAGCCGACTCGAAATCGAATAGTTCAAGCCGATCTCGAGAAGCTCAAAAATATTTCGATCCAGCCTCGGATCGGCTTGAAATCGGCTCGTTAACAACCCTAATTATCTCCATATGTATGGTATTCTAAGAAGCACTAAAATATCCTTTTATATACATGGAGGATTTATCTTCATATCAAAGATTAATTTATTTAGCAATTATGCAATCGTATACTTATTTTGTTGTAGGCATCATAAGCCAATATATATATATATATATATATATATATATATATATGCCCTAATTTGAGAAATAGTCTTAAAAAAATCATTTTAAAAAAAATAATATTGTGGCTGGGATATATTAGAAGAACATATGATTTTGAAAAATAAACATTGATTATCTCTTAGTTGTAAGTACTCTCTGATTTATTATATGATAACAAATCCCTCACATATGTTAATACATAAGCGTCTCTTAATATTAGTTAATGAGTAATATCATCAAATTATCTCATAAAAAAAGGAATATCGACAAAAAAAGATTTCTCAAAAACAAAGCCAATCAAAAGTTTGAAATGCAAACAAGAGAGAAAATTTGAATCATGACAATGCCTACTGTAAACAGCACAGAACAGCTCTCTTGCTTCAGGTTGAAGGAATTGCAGCACATTCTAATAAATAGAATCTCCTATTAAGTTCAAAACATTCAGAGAAAATGCTATCTTTTCGCTCTGCAGATGCAACAGATTTTGCAATATTATTATCTCTGTGGATGGAACGAAGAGGGATATTAAGATGGTTTATCTGTAATCTTAATAGAAAACCTATATAGTTTGATTTGGTTTTTATGCGAGAAGGGATAATAATGTTATTACTTTATAAATAAAAACATGAATTTATCCTATTCAGAAAAATAAAAAAAGCAATAAATCTCTGTAATCTTGTAAGAGTTCATTTTATCTTACGAAAATGCACTCTATGCAATAAATATTTATAGTTTATTTCATTAAGGTTATTTTGAAAATTTTATTCTATTTTTAACTCTTCTTCATTTTTACTTATAAATCTTAAATCCTAAATCCGAGAGAGAGAGAGAGAGAGAGAGAGAGAATTAACTGAAGGTCAAACCAAAAACACTGCATCTCCAATTAGTAGTGGGAGGGAGCAAACTGATTGGAAGTATAATTTGGCGCAGAAAGTGACAGATCTCTTAAAAATGCTTTAGCAGTAAAAATCCGCTGTAAGTAAATCAATCAGCTACGTTTTTTTGTTGCTCAAAGTGGCAAGCTCGCTGACCAAAAGCTCTGAGAAAGCTAATCATAAACTTTAGCATAATGTCTAGTATCAATGAGAAGCTTATAGCATGGAAAATCAAATATTACACAGAATTTAAAACTCGAACTCCATAGTTCCATACTACTAACGTGTCAACATTTAGAAGCCAACCACAACACAAGTTACAAAAATACCATTAATTCGTCTAGTTTCCTTTCTCTCTTCTCTGTTCTTTCAATTGAAGCACATCATCTTTCTTGCTTTTTGTCCAAGTCAGGAGCTTAGAACATGAAGATAGTCGACGGATTTACAACGGTCGACCCAAGGTTCTCAATCTCATGAGCCTTATGTCTCTCTGCTCTCGGGCTACTCCCTGTGCTACTTGGCAGTGAAAGGAAGCAAGTCTTTTGCAACACTCCGGTAGGCGATGACTCGAAACTCTGACTTGAATCCCAACCATCACTCAGTAAGTTCAGTGGTGAAGATGTGCTGTTCTTGCTAATGTCCTCAGTGATCCTGCTTTTGTTAGTCAAAACCTCCCCAAGAGGTCCACCTATCACTGGATCCCAATTATTTGGCATCCAACTTGAATGTAATCTACCGGGTACTGACGCAGATGATGAGAACTGATAAAAGCCCATAGGGATTGAAATAGAGAGCTGTGTCCTTTCAGTGTGCATTTCATCCACATCAGGACAGGTGATGCTTGAATGTTCGGTACGGTCTTTGTACTGATCATCAATGAAATGAAGAAGTGAATGATGAGATTTGGATTGTTGTTCATGCATTTCAGGCACAGGAACACAGATTAATTGCTCGGGAATGGAGCTTCTCAAAGGGTTATGTAGAGAATCAGGCGAGGTCAGGCCAAGTTCTGCAAACCGAGGTTCCTTCAAAGGAGGTTTGTTGTTTGAATATAGGGAACAAAGTGTCTGTGGCATCCGGATATAAATTGTTCAGTATGGATGTGCTTTGGGAATTCCGAGTTCTTTCACATTCAATCCCTTTGTTCATAAGCAACCTGAAACAGCACCAATAACCTTATTAGATTTGTTTGACATATCGCATGCATGATTAGGCTAGGACTATGTGAGTAGGAATGCAAATGAGCTGAGTTCAGGTGTTACTCCACTCAACCTATTAAGCAAATGAGCCAAAAAATTTATTGTGTTTGGCTCATTTAATTATTGAATCAAATATATAAGTTGTTCATAATATAAGCTACTCAAAAAATTCCATGTAAATTATATAACATACATGTTATGGCACATGCATACATTTATTCAGGCATGCATACAAATATGATTACTTAACTAGCACTTGGGTAGGCAACAATGAAGACCAAATCAATCTCTTAACAGTAAAAAGTAGCAGAACTACTTCAGTTAGCAAAGAATGAATGATCAAGATTAAAACTAGAAGACAATAAATTACAGAAGACCAGTAAATTTTATAAAAAAAAAATACTGCATTTTGTTTTCATCATAGTGATTTGAAGACTCAACTAGGGAAATAAAGCATACAATAGTGATTTAACACTACCATTGCCGGTCCCAAGTCCGGATGCAAAAAGTGGAGGGTTGCGGTAGTGACAGCCAAAAATTTAAAATAATCACGACATGAATCCTTTAAATCATTAAGACGCGTCCCCAAGCGGCGCTACCAGAGCAATTGAACAAAAAAAATGTCTTGAGCGTGCATCGGCGAGTGCGTTAAAAAGGTTCTCACATTTTGACGGATGCGAAAGAAGTTAGTCCATGAAACTAGAATTAGGTTAGGATCTTGGAATATAGGTACTCTTACAGGTAAATTAATGGAATTAATAGATATTATGGTTCATGAAAGATAAATATTTTATGTGTCAAGAAACTAAATGGGTGAGAAGCAAGAGATTGATAGGTTTTAAACTTTGATTCTAAAAGTCGAACTAAATGGTATAGTGTGATTATAGATAAAAGTTTGAAGGATAACTATAAAGATTAATGGGGAGATAGAATTATATTTTAAAGATTATTGTTGATACCAAGATTATCAACGTTATAAGTGTCTACGCCTCAAGTGCTTGGAGCGTAGTTAAAAAAATTTTGGAATGAATTAGAGGATTAATACAAATACCCTCAAGAAAAAGTATTTATTGGAGGAGATTTAAACTGTTGGTAGAAGAAGAAGATTTTAAAGATTCATACATGGATGAGTTACTAATGAAGAAGACTATATTAGATTGCTTAAATTACGATTTTAGAATACTTTTTTTAAGAAAAGAGATGAACATATTATTATAAAAAAATGGATCTAAGAAACATGATCGATTATTTTCGATAAGAAAAATAGATCGTTAAATCAGAAAGATTGTAGGTCATACCAAGTGAAATTTTAAGACCCAACATCTATTATTAGTTTAGATTTTAAGAAGAGTAAGAGAAAAATAAATTAAATTATTGTCCCAGATTAGATGACACTTGAAACACAAAAAAATATTTTAGAAGAAGCACAAAGATATTAGAATTTGGGGTTCATAAAGATCTTAACGCTTATGTGAAAAAATATCAGTGAAATTAAGAAGTTCAAAAGATGTCTTGGAGAATCGAAAGTTCTTTAATAAGAATAGTGGTGAGTCGAGTGCGAGAAAAAAGATAAAAAATAAGAAGATTGTTATAAAACTTGGTTTAGATGTAAAAATTCTGAGAATGGGAAAGATATAAAGTACCTGTAGATTCAAGAAAGAATATATGTACAAAAAAAATTTTTTTTGTGATTTATACATAGATTAGATACCAAAAGAATGAAAGATGTAGATAAAGTTAGCAAAGAGAAGAGTAAGATAAGTCAAGTGCATTAAGGATGAAAATAATAAAGTCTTTTCTTAGAAAAGATATTGAAAATAGGTGGATGAGATATTTTGATAAACTTTTCAATGAAGGATCCGAAAGACGATTGATTTTAAGAACCTAATACCCTAAACAATAATAGAGAATTTCATTTATCGTCAGATTAGTAACTTAGTGAAGCTTTAAAGAAAATGAAATGTGGAAAAGTCAGAGACCTGGATAATATTCCAATAGATGTGTGGAAATGTTTAGGAGATCAAGAATTTCTTGGCTTACAAATCTTTTAATGTTATTTTAAAGACTAAAAGATGTCGATGAAGAAAGAGTCTATTGGTTCCTATATTTAGTGTGCAAATTATAGAGGAATTAAATTAATGTGCCATACATTAAAATTATGGGAGAGAGTAATGAGCAAGTTACGATGTGATGTTTCTCGCTTTGGTTTCATGCCGTAGATCTACTATGGATGCTATACATTTGTTAAGAGGGTTGATAGAGAAGCATAGAGAAAGTAAGAAGGATCTACATATGATATTTATTGATTTAGAAAGTTTATGATAAAGTCTCAAGAGATGTTCTTTGGAGAGTTTTAGAACAAAAGAGTTAATATTGGTTATATTCAAGTCATTAAGGATATGTATTTTGAGCTACTTGTGTCCAAACACAAGGAGGATTGACAAAATATTTTCCTATTTCTTTGGATTACATCAAGGATCAACATTAAGCCCTTATCTTTTTTACTTTAGTTATGGATGTTCTTACGAGGCATTTACAAGAAGATGTACCTTGTCAGATGCTTTTCGATGACATTCTTCTTGTTGATAAGACTAGAGGAGTCCAAATGAAACTTGAATTATGGAGGTCAACTTTAGAGTCTAAAGGTTTTCGTTTAAGTAGATCTAAACCTAATATATGGAGTGTAATTTTAGTTGTAGAAGTTTTAGTGATAGTTGTGACTTTAGATCAAGTCATTAATAAGAGTGAGTTTATCTGAGATTTAGGCTCTATTGTCCAAAATGATGGTGAAATAGATGGAGATGTTATTAGTAGAATTCAAGTTGGATGGTTGAAGTGGAGGAATGATCCGCCTATTATGTGATAAAAAGTTCCACTTAAACTTAAAAAATTTTATAAGATGGTGGTAAGACCTACATGACTTATAATGTCCAATAAAAGAGAAGCAAGACTAAGTTTCTGAGATGAGGATGCTTAGGTGGATGAGTGGTTTTACTCTTAGAGATAATGCAAAATGAGTATGTTCGGGGAAAAAGTTGGAGTAACTCCGGTGGTAGATAAGATTAGGAGATTAGATGGTTTTAATACATAAAGCACCATCCATAATCCGACAGGAGAGTAGCATTAGATTCTTTATGTTAAGAAAGGTAAGAACCTAAAAGACTTGGTTAAGATGTATAAATAATGATCTTAATATACTTGAATTAGATGAGAATTTGACACATAATAGGACACAATGGAGACGAAGGATTCATGTAGCCGACCCCACCTTAAGGCTTGTTGTTGTTGTTGTTGTTGTATAGTGATTTGAAGACTCAACTAGGGAAATAAAGCATACAATAGTGAATATTCCATTAGAACAATATATGCATTTTCCTCCCTGAAAAATCAAAATAACAATCCTATTTTCTATAAAGACCATTTACCACACACAAAATTTGATACAACAACCAGCCAGTATCCTTTTTTTCTTTTGTTAGATGTCTTTAGATCAGAAGACCGACTCTTGAAGCTCCTTGTAAGGACTATTAAGAGCACAGCATCAACAGATGGTTACACGAAGGTTGAAAATTTGGGACAAAGATTTATAGAAGAAATACATCACACAAAGTTAACGTAGAATGTACAATATCAGAAAGCATCAGTTTATGCAGATACTCAAGTTTAAAATTATGAGCAATGCATTTCAAATACTCGGCAAAAATAAGTGACAAGATATCAGCCACAACAAGAAGTAAGTTACAAAGCAAATTAAAGCTGTAAAGAACCTATCAAATTGTGTAGGTGACGATTCTGCCATGTTTGGCTGCAAGATTTTGTCCTGCTGTTGATGTGCTCTATTGAGATTGATAGCTGAACCGCCTGAAGCAGCTGATGCCGATTGTGAGGGAGGAGGCATAGCTGCTTTTGCGGGATGGCCATTGTGACCTTCCACATGCTTTCTTGAACGATGGCGACCCCGGTTCATGTGCCGTTCACAGTACTTGTGATCACTAACTGCATCTTTAGAACAACGCCATTTCTTTCCATCAGTTCGACGGCATCTGCCTGGCTCTGGATCAGAATTCCGGGCAAAATCCAGATTAAAGGAGTCCCACCCCACTGCACAAACAAGAAATTTATAACATTACTCTATGATTATGATCTATCTTTATCAAGCATTAACAGGAAATCAAGTAAATAAGTGCGCTGCCATTCATCCTGCAAAAGAATTCAATTAATCGTGTGTTTAAATTGTTTGCACAAAGCTTTAAAATATATCTAACCATACTTCCAAAAGTAAACTGACTTGGTAGAGTTCAGTGCTCCAAGTAAGAAAAAATTCTAAAAATAACATGAAAACGACAGAATACTGTGCAATCAACAAGCTTGAGAAAAAAATAGATGTTCAGGTATTCATCTGTGTATATCGCCTACTGTTCTTTTACTCGAAACCAGAATAGCAGAGGCTTACGTGTTAGTGATCTACAAGATCCTGCATTGATGGATGGGAGCTCGGATAGAATGAGGCTTTTCTGATTGGGATGACCAAACTTGATGGTACTGGCATTCTTGCATCTATGTATTTGTAGATCAGAGCCTGCTGCTTCAGTTCCATCCATTGAGATGGAGTGAAGGCTGCACCTTTAAAACCAGCCACAATGCCATTCCTGCTCACATTAGAGCTTCCATAACACATTCCTGAATAAGAAAATGAAATTATTGACTAAGACTTTGTCTGTAGCTTCCAATGAAGTTATAAAAGTTACACCCAAAATAAATAAGCTCTCCCCATTTATCCATTTCTTTTCAACCCAACACTAAATAACTTTTTTTAGGAGGAAGTAAACAAGAACCTTGCAGTTCCTTTTGCTGTTTATCTGTTCTGTCAGTAATCATAGTCATTTTACTGGCATGCTTTGTTCGATTATACTTTGGTAAAAGAAGATGAGGGACATTAAAGATTTCAACATAACTGGCTGAAAATAAAGATTTCAACATTATTGTTCATAACAGCAAAAAATAGATTTTTAAAAAATGCCATATAGCCGATTCCAACTCTTTTAAATACAGAACACAATGAGTTACTCTATTAAAAACCCACCATAAAAACCCAGACACTTCATCAGCCTTTATTACCTGAATTCCTGAGGTAAGGTAAGGTTTTACAACTGTTGAGCACCATGGCATCTGGTTTTGCTGAAGAAAAGCTCAGCATTTTCTCCTCATTAGAAGAAGGAGAACCAGAGTTGGACAAAGGAGGAAAGGTGCCACCTTTCTTGCTGTTATAAACATTGGATCAGTTTTGCTCCTCTTGAGATGATTCCACTCATCATTTTCCTCAATCCCCGCAGCTGATCTCCCATGCTTGGAGTAGAAGCCAGATTCAACGTCGCTTCTTTCAGTTCTTTGCTTGGTCGATTCGGCCACAATGGAGGGAAAAGGGCAAGAGATGTCACCATTAGAATCGGAAGAGACATAGAACAAACTGTCCATTCTACTGTGCGCTAAATAAATGAGTTTGAGAAGGAGATGGGGGGTTCATGAGGAGGGGTGGGGAAGAGAAAGACAAAGAGCATAGTAAGTTGGGGCTGGGCGACTTGGCAAGTGGGGAAGAAAGAAGGATTTGGTTTGTTTCTGAGGTCAGAAAACCAGGCTGGTTTTCTTTTGGATTAGGCTGTTGTCGGCAGCAAATAATTGAAGAGTGCGCAATGAATTATTAATTGAGAATTTTTTTTTTTTTTGGGTGGGAAAAATTAATTGGGAATTGATAAATATGAAACTTGCAAATGCAGAGAATTATATAAAACATTCTTCTTTCTTTGTTAGCATTCTGGTGACTAATTCGTATATTTATAAAAAGAGCATCATTAATCTATCTTAAAAATATGCTATTTTTATATCTAATATTTAGAATTATTTATTTATTCTTCGAAAACTAATTTTTTTAATAACAACAAAAATCACACATAGATAATCTTTTATTATCTTATGTCCATCCATTATCTCACCTCTTACTCTTTATTAATATTTAAATGTTTTTTATCTTATTTATGCCCTTTCAATCGCTGTGATGCCATAACTTCTTCATATTTAAATAAAAATATTTTAAAAATAGTGTAAAATAAAATAAAAAAATATAAAACAAAACTAATGTCCAATAAACACTAAATGCAGTGGGGGCACTTAAAATGAAGAAAGTCTTAATTTACTCAAAAAATTTTAAAGTATAAGAATTAAAAAAAGGCATTACATACATACCACATAATTTCTATATATTCAAGATCTAAAATTTGATATTTAGATATAAGCATAAATAAAATGTTAGATGTATAAATACATAGAAATTATATGATGTGTATGTAAATCTTCTTTAAAAAATTATATAAATCTCAAGATCGGATGTAAGATATTTATTTATTCTTTCTGTAAATAGTTTAATAATAAATTTCAAATAATAATTTCACTGCTTTTTATAGAAAACATAGTTTTTACACCATTTCACTGCATTGCATTCTCTCTCTCTCTCTCTCTCTCTCTCTCTCTATATATATATATATATATATAAAAGAGGAATGGATAGAAATATAATGATTTATATACTTTCCCACTTAATTAATTAATTAATTTATAATCAAGTCTACAAACATAAACTATGCTTACGTCGGTTCAGCACATGATGCATGCCTGTTAAGCACATGGACAAAAAATTTTCAACAAGTTCTGGAGAACAAAATAGTAAGCTATATGGATCACAGCCGTTGAATCTGCTTCAAATTTCGTGCAATATTGAATTATAATATTGATGAATGTAAATCATTTATCTCTTGGATAATTTCTTTAATTTGTTGCATGAAACTTTTGTTGGGCCCGGAGGGTGGTTGGAGTTGGTGAAGTTGTCCCAGACTAGATATTTATTGGGTATAAAAATTAACTAGAAATTAATTTAATTTAATGCAATAAATATTATTAGGATTATATATATTCCTAATAAAGCACACTCTAAACTTTAATTAATTAAACTCTTAAAGCAATTTCGCCCGAAGAATAGCTGATTGATTATCAACACGCATATTTGAACCACTCACATTATTTTTATCTCTCTTTGAGAAATTATTACTTAGAGAGTCTAGCTCTATATCTTTATATTATATGATGAATGCATAATATATATACAATATTTAAATTATATATACATATTATATATTTATGTATTATACTATATGAAAAATACATAATATGTGTATATTATTGAGATTATATACATATTATACATATTTATTATATGCTACAATATTATTAAAATTCAGACGTAAAATTATATTCAAATTATGCACTCAATAATTTCTCCCCTCTCACTCTCTCTACTTTTCTTCTGCTAACTTTTTATTTTTCTATATTTTCTTACTAATAGTTATTCGAAAAAAATCAGAATATTGAGGATATAAGAAAAAGAAAAGCACAACAGATCTGAATATTGAAGCTCACTAGTCATCTAGTCATCCTAGCATGGAAACCATTGACCAACTTAAAATTGTGAAACCCACTTTAATATTTCTCTGATCAAAGGTGACGCGCTAGTGATTTTACTTGTTTTCAATTCAAAAAATTTAATATTATTAGTAGGGGACAATTACGTAATATTTTTACGGTAATAGATTTTTTTAATTATTCAATTGTACCTAAATTGAATGCTCTTGTTGCATGCATTGCAGTGCATCACATCTGGTACATCATTGAAATGTCAAAGTAATTACAGTGAAAAAAAATATATCAACCATTTTGTTAAAATGCATTGATTATATATATATATATATATATATATATATATATATATATATATATATATATATATATATATATATATATTATGATGTTATATAATTTGCATACAAAACTCACTTTCAATTACAATTTGGTTTACCTATATTCCAACAAGGACAAAATAAAAATTGATTTTAGTATATCATTGTTGAGGATATTCTCCTGAGTTCTAAAAATTCACAAATACAATATTGAAGAGAGTGTGAATTTTAGATCTGTAATTTTCGAACTAATGGAATAGTAAATAAGACACTACCTAGAGATTTCATTCTCATTTTTGTGAAAGACTTTAAATTTGGTTTCAGGTTTCCTATAAGCGCAAGCCCTTATAGTTAATTACTCCTCTCAATGTAGAGAGAGAACTTTCGATTAAGGCTAGTCGTTAGAATTGCTAAATGCATAACATATAGTAGCAACATGTGGAGTTTTGAAATTTAGATTTATGAAATTCATCAATATTAGCTTAAAGTGGATGGTTGGGGGAATGATAACGTGTCCGATCTAGATCCCATGATTCTGTCATTTCGGGCTGTTGTGATCCTTAGTCTACTTAGTTAGAGGAGGTAGTCGACCCAACCTTACCGAAGTATCCTTATCAGCAACACATGGGTTACGTCATCCAAGAAATCCTTGTAGACTTGGGATGGTATTTGTCTATGAAGACAGGCTTAAGTCTACCTTAGCTGACAGATGACTTTTTATCTTATCAAGTATACCCTATGATTCACAACTCAAAGGGCAAAGCCATTGGGGAGTATACGGGATACGGCCGTGATCGTAATATAATGGAGTCTGATTGGACAAAACCACCCGTGAGGACTCATCGTAATGCATCATCGTAAATCGACGCCACGTAGTACATGGGCCACGTCCTTACTAGTATGAGATTGATTGAGAGTGAACATATTATAACACTTGATTTGACATTAGCTCCTTTATGAGCTAGAGTTTTCTTAATTTGTCACCTCTGACAAATAATTATGAAATATGGACAGATTGAGTTTTGCTTTAAGCTTTTAATGATTGAATTTCATTTAAGCTATTTGTAGATTGATATTTAATTTGAGTTAATTTTATTTAAAATTAGAATCACATTTTGATGAAAGTATCCCCTCCGGTTGAAATCACCATTCAACACACGACCATCATAGTAGTTAATTGAATCGAATATATTTGAGAACTTTAGATCCGCTCTGTTTAGCTCTGTGAGGATCGAGATCTACATGATAGAATTCTTATCAAATATTTTACTAAGTTGAAATTCTTATAATAGATTTTAGATTTTGTTAAGGACTGGTCCACATCAGCAACCACATCCTTAGGTAGTTGAATAAACATTCAAGTATGAGGTATGCGTATATTTAAGAATGTAATTAATGCCTTATGTTGCTTGATGTGTTATGAATCGGTGGCGTAAAGGTGTTGTAAATTGATCAATGTCTTATTAGATCTTTGGATTAATATTGAATTATTTTTTTTATCCCAAGTTGATTAGTCTTTGAATATTCAATAGACTCTCGCTTATGACAATTCTCAAATTCATTACCAACTATACTTAATTTCTCCTTGATCTAATTCGAGTATTCGATAGGGAAATGAATATATTTCAAATATTTTCTAAGGATTCATCACTTATGCTTATTAGCAATCATTCGATCTCATGAAAAATCTCTGATGAATTCTTTAATTTTATTCTATTTATTTGAATATATTTGAAGAGTGTATCTTAATTCCAATAGGCTCTCTTATGCTTTGATTTGATGTTCAATCAAGATTCCTATTTCTTTCGACATCATCTAATTTTTAATTCTTCAATTAGTCTTATGATCACTTGCTTGTGAATTTAATACTTTGAGTATTCAATAAAAGGCTTTATTCACATAAACAAGGATCAACTCCAATATCCCTAGCGCATTAGGTTTCATATTTAAGGAACAACTAGACTTCAAGTTTGTTATAATTCCTTTATGAATTTAACATTTAACTTCCCCCATCTCCGTAAAAACTTGTTTAGTTCTCCCTCCTTTTTTTGTTTGAGAAATTTGCGAGAACATAGACTCACTTACTTAATTTTTTTTTTGTGAGAGTGGGTCCTTCATTACTCCCTTCAATTTCTATAAATAAGGTCAAGAGGGGGTCTTATATTTCATTCCATTTGTTGAGGAGTTGGAGTGCTTGAAAGAGAAGAGATAATTTTTTTTGTGGGCTTTCAACTTTACTAAGATAAATCTTGTAAGTACTTTTCATCTCTTTTTTCTTTGATTTAATATTTTACTTTTGTATTCATTGTATGTTCTTTTCTTTTCCCTTTTTTATATTTGATTCTTTTAATTTGAATTTAGCTTTATGTTTATTTATTTAGCGCTCTTAAGCCAGTTTCTTTTATTTTTCCATTTTTTTTCTAAATCCAAAGATTTGACAAAATTTCAACAGCATTTCGGCTAGGGGAGTGACATCTAACCATTTATTTGGCTTACTTGTACGTAATGGGTGCTTATGACCAGTCATTGTCATCTTGTCAATAATAAGACGATGAAGCCTTGACCTACAAAGAGACACTCATATACATATACACATTCACATAACACATATTCAGACTTATTTTTTTGCAGTGAGAGATAGAGGAGATCGAAAATTGAGAGAAGAACCCTAATGTGATTTATCGATGGTCCACTGAGGAGAAGCAACCTAGAACCAAAATCAAGGGCTTTGGCAGGAAAGCTAAAAGCAAAAAAACCAAATCTAAGGCAAAATGGGTGATTTGCCTCCATAAGAGGACAAACCACCCGGGATTGGACTTACAATTACTGGGGTGGCGCTAACTAACTCCTCCTAGTTTAAATTCATGTAGGCAAGTCATATGCTTTATGCAAGATAGCTAGTCATTTTATTTATTTAGAAAGAGACTAAGTCCTTAAACTCACTCCCTAAAGAGACTAGATCATGTAAGGGTATCCTTCAAATGACCTAAATCTAATGCAAATCATATTACATAATATTTTCATTTTTGGACAATCATTTAACTCAAGCTTATAAGATTCATATGCTTAATGCATGAGAAGTAAAATTATTGGCCAAAATCAGCGAGAAGGGAGGAGGTGTATTTCTACCATGGCTCTCAAAGGTCAAGCCAAGTTTCTTTGGCAAAGGTGAAAGCCCTCCAATCAAGAGTGAAAATAATATGCATTTGTGCATGATGTTATAAAAGAAATACTCATCCAACTAAGGAGTTGCTAATTCTTTTATCTTGATTTTAGCTTAAGCTTTAGGTGAGGTTATGAGTTCTTTATTTTTAATTTTGAATTGTTAAATTTGGTAGAAGATTTATTTTTCCCTAAGAGCCTAATCCACATTCAGGTCATACATCAAGCAAGGAAGAAACTAGAAAAAAAGATGATATCTTAATGAACAAGCTAAACAAATCATCAATCAATTTATAAAGCTAACATAAAAGAATAAGAGGTTATTTGTGGTTGGACATCACCGCACAAACCTGAAAATAAATTGGATAGCCGAGCTCTACCTTACCCGGATTACAAATGAATTAAGTATAATTAAGCAAGGAACTCATTGTTATGAGGGGGTCTTCAAGCTTCATTTCTTCTTCTTTCTTCTTCTTCTTCTCTCCTTTCTTCTTTGATTCCTTCTTTTGGATGGTTGGAAGGTGGTTGCTCCAAGGACTTCACATGGTACATAAGATAAAATCCTATATCATAATCCCCAAAATAATCATTCCAAAATCTTAATTATAAAATTACATGAAAAGGAAAAGTAAATAAATCTAAAACTTAGCCAAAAAAAATAACACAAATTCCAAGCATGTATATTGGACTTATCACATACATGGTAAGTCCACCTATGGATTATGCTTAGGGGTATAAGCACACGCATAGTAAAATATTTATAATTTTATTTATTACAAAGATAATGGTTACTAAGATCACCCTCCATTCATTTTACGCACATTCACTAACTAAAACATATATCATAAAAAAGCAAATATCAAACCATGCATAACCTAAACTAGAAGTGGTGACTTAGTCTAAATGTGTGTGCTTTAGAAGGTTTGTGTGGTATGCTTAACTATGACTTTAGGGTTTTTATTTTCTAAATGTGAAAGTGTTCAACTTAGAAGTTGATTTCATTTAAGTTATTTTACTAATTTGGGTTGATTTTATTTTGTATTTTTATTTGGTTTGAATGAATCCTACAATTAATTACTAAGTTTAAAGAGAAGGAAGAGAGAAGAGAATTTCTCTTTCCTTCCCTCACCTAAGTAATTTCCAAAGTGGATTCATATTTTAGTTTTGTTTAGTGAATATTTTATTATGTGTTTTAATTAATCCTAAGTTTAGATCGATTCTAAACCAACCTATTCAAAAATAAAGGCATTTTTAAGATTAAGTAAAGTGAACTAAATTCACAAAATACACATCACTTCATTTCTTTCCCAACATGTATAACATACATATGGATGAATCCTAAGCATATATATACATACAAATGAGAATGTTTAGCACACTTTATGATGAATGCTAAGTAGTTTACTTAAGAAAATTTGAATGCTTATGATATATGATTTTCATTAAGTAGAAAAAGGATCTCTTATCTAATTTTTCCATGCACACATGAATGTATGAAAGGAATAAGTGAGTACGACACCATTGTTAACCAGGGGTGTAAAGTACAAGACCTACTTAGGGCTACTTAAAGCCTCTCCGGGTTGTCCAGGACTAATATACCTTCTTAAATACAAGCATATGTACAAAGAGATAAATGGAAAAGAAAGAATGCAAGTTTGTGTTGGTGATTTATTTTTTGATAATTTATATGTACAAAGTGTAGGTATCCTTCTTAAGTAATAGTATAGGAATAAATAGGAGATAGAATTAGGCAAGTGTTAGGTTCTTTTCAAATGAACTATACACTTTGCCAAATCCTATTCAAAACTATACCAAAAGAGAGGAGAAAGAAAAATGCACTAAGAACATCCTTATATTTTACTCACATGCAAGCTTATAAGTAAGATATAAGTAACACACTTTCAGTTTTGATAATTGATTTATATATTTTGAAAATAATTTGGATTTAATTGTGATAATAGCCACTCATATTCTTACTTTAGCCAAAACATGCAATTTGACATAAAGGAAACATTTTCATTTTTAAATTTGATTTTTGAAAATCATGAATGTATGAAATCATATGACATAACATTTAGCATGTTAGGAAGGAACTAAAGTAATGAAATCATGTAAACACATTCACCTTAATTAATTCCTAAAGATAATCTTATGAAATTAGAAAGCTCAAAGCAAATCAACGTTTGTTTAAATGCGATTTTTATTTGATTTTGAGTTTGATTTAATTTGAAAAATGTGAGTTGAGTTTTCTGTTCCTAACCCATTCCCATATGTGTTTGATATTTTTGTTTAATTTTTAGGTGATTAGATTTATTTTATATTTTAATTTGGTTAAAGTATGAATTAAGCATGTTAATTACCTCTTACCACACATATAGTTAATCAAATAATTATGAGCCAATGAGATGACATAAAATCACATAAAGAATTTAAATTTACAATGCACCTAGGAAGAAAAGGGCCTAATACAATTTGGCTCATGATTAATGATTAATTAAGCTAAAGGAGTTTAACTTAAGTAATTTCAAAACACCCTCACACATATGATTTGAATTTTGATTTTCTTAATTGTACTTAGTCTCTTGAACACCTAAGTATCTATTCAAGAAGGATTAATTGAGTTTTGAAAAGTTTTAGAATTTTATGAAATTAATCAAGGGGATAATTAATGAATTAATCTTTAATTAAAGTAAGATTAAGGAATAAAAAGGGTTTAAGGAATATCTTAAGGAGAGTATCCCAAAATTATTCTCTAAACCTCACATTCACTTAATCAAAACTTAATTAGCTCAATCAGAGGGTTAAATCACTAATTATACCCTTAATTAAGTCTAATTATATTAAGGGAGTAATTAAGGAATAAACTAGCAATTTCCCCAATTAAGACCAATAAATCCTAAGAAAAGGTAGGTCATCCCTCTAATTGAGATGAGATCAATGGATTTAGTAAATTATTAATATTTCCAAATTCAGAGAAAAGAACTATCAAAATCAATCAAAATAAATTTTAGAATATTTTATATTCAATTACCTTTCTAATGAAATTTGTTTCATATTTTTCTGATTTTTCTATGTTGAGATATAAATTTTAGAAGTTTAGGTGATTAATTAAATTAAATAAAGCTTAATTATATTGTAATCCCTATGCGCATGTGAATAGCATGTATCGCTTTTACATCGTCATCTGATTAGCTATTTAAAATGTTGCATTATAGCAGCGTGGCGGCGTACTTCATGTAACTCTCCCCCCTCAATTATCGATCAGTCGCGAGATTAAATCCGATTAGAGGATTAAAATATTTTAATCTGACCATCCATCCAAAATGCATGGATGGATGGCCAGAGATCCATCCCTGCAACTCTTTGTGTGCCATGGACACCATCCATGTTTGAAGCTTTGATCCGAGTTCGATTGAGCTCGGATTTGGATGAAAATTAACCCACACCATCACCATGCAACCTAAATTACATCTAATCCCAAGATCTAGATTAACATTTCTTTCACAAAGCTCCACACCACATTGAGTTTAAGCTGAAAAATTCTAACCTCACGGAGGTGATCACCCACCGATTCTTGAGAAGCTTCATCTGTTGAGATGAAGCTTTGCTAAAGTTTGAGTTGAGGTTGAGTAACTTCTCATGGACCAACTCCTCCTCCAAGTGATCTCCTTGGTCAAGGTGACTCCTCCTTTCTTTCAAGAACTTGAAAGAGTGCTTGGCAAGCTCGATTGGGTCCCTAAGGGAGTGTGCAAAGGAATTGGCTTGGTTTTGTGGAGTAAAATGGACTTTGGTGGAGCTCCCTTTCACCTTGTGAAAATTGAAAATGGAAATTCAATGCTTCAGAGCTTGGGGATCACTAAAAAAAGACTTCCGGCTTCCTAACACTCAATCGACTGAGGACTGAATGAGAGAGTGAATTGGGGGGAGTATATCTATGGCAATTGGACTATGAGGCTTGCCTGATCCAATTGCCCATTTAAAGGATTTTGTCAGGAATGTCCTGGTTTGAGGAGTGGAATGTGAAGTGTGCTTCAAATTGAGTGGGAAGAGGTTTCATGTGGCCATTCCCATGCACATGGTTGGTTTGTCCATTGCTGGGCAAACCATTGGTTTAGATGCACCACCCTCCAGTGTTCACTTGATCCACTGGAGAGTGCCAAGTGGTATGAAGAGGATTTGACCAAATTCCATGTAGAATTGCCAAATTTACTCTATGGCCTAGGGTTAAAATGGTCATTTGGCTGATTTTTTTGAATTTGGGTATGGTATGTGTGAGAAAATAGGGCCAAGTTTCATTGGATTTGGAGTTCATTTGGTATGGTTTGGCTCATGTTGACCCATTTAGGTCAAAATGGGTCAACTTGGGTCAAGTTGACCAATTGGTCAAATTGGGTCAAACCAAGCATTGGGTCAAGTTCATATGACCATTTGAAATGTTTTGGTGGCTTTGGTTTGATTCAATTTGGTTTAAGTTTGAATTTGGTTCATATGACTTCATTTAGGTCAAATGGGTCAAGTTGACCAATTTGACCCATTTGACCTATTTGAGCTAGGTCATAGGTAGTTTTAGATTTGGTTAGTCATATGAAGTGGATTGGTATCTTTGTTTCCAATCAATTTTGGTTAAGTTTTAATTTAGCTCAATATGACCCTTTAGGTCAAGTTGGATTCAAGGTTAATTGGGCTAGGTTAAGTCTAGTTGGTCAGTTGAGGCTTTGGTCAAGTGTAACAGGTGATTTATAATGAACTTGACCCATTGGTTTCAATCAATTTGGCTTAGATCAAATTTTGACACATTTTGACTTTTTAGATCAAGTTGGGTCAACTTGGGTCAAGTTGGGGTTAGGTTTAAATGTTGACTTGGTCAAGTTCAAACATTAGTCATGAATGAACTTAGATCAATGGTTTCAATCAATTTGGCCTATGGTGGATTTTGGCTAGGTTCATTTTGGCTAAATTTTGGTCAACCCTAGGTACTTGATTTGACCCAATTTGAGTGATTGATCATCTCATGATGAGAGGCTTAGGTGAGTTTGATTCAATTCAATTTGGTTAGGATTAGAATTTGGCTATACACTTAGGTCACTTTGGGGTCAAGTGAGCCCAAGTAGGTTAAATGGCTTGATCAAAGCTTGATTTGAGTTTGATTGAACTTGTATATGGACTTATGATTGAATTATAAATCCATTTGCAAGTGATTTGAAGTCAAATAAGTTTTGATTCATTTGACAATTTCAAGTTCAAAGGGTGAACATGAAATGGATTTTGGCTTGATTTTTTGAATTGAGTTTTGGTTAAGTGATTGAAGTTTGTATTTATATTTGGATTCATGATTGATTGATTGAATCATAAGAAAATCATGAGTTTGGCTTGATTTGAAGTTGATTTGGCTAAGTTCAAGAATTTGACTTGAAAGGCTTTTGGATTTTGATTGAATTTGAACTTGAATTTTGGAATTGGTTTTGGTTGTTTGAATTTATATTTCATTTATATTTGTGAATATAAATTAGAATATAAACAAGTTATGAGAAATTTCAATGATTTGAAGTTATTTGATGATGATCTAGGCTAAGTCTTAAGAGAAAATTAAAGGACTTAGGAATATTTGGAGTTTGGATTTGATTTTTTGAGTTTAGTTTGATTGAGTTGAATTTATATTTCATTTATATATGTGAATATAAATGAGAATATAAATGAGTTATGAGAAAATCTCATGAGTTTGAATTGATTTGAAGATGATTTAGGCTAAGTTCTTAAGAAGGAATTAAGGATTTAAGAAAGATTTTGAATTAGGAATTCAAATTTTGGATTTGCTTTGATTGATTTGAATTTATATTTCATTTATGCATGTGAATATAAATGAGTTATGAGAAAATCTCATGAGTTTGAATTGATTTGAAGATGATTTTGGCTAAGTCCATGAAGGAGAAATCAAAAGACTTAGGCAAGATTTGGAATTTTGAATTTCAACTTGGAATTCAATCATGAATTTCAATCATGGGTTTCAATCATATAGCATTGATTTGAGTTTGGAGAAAATCAAATAGAATTGATTTAGGTTTGATGTTTTGATTTGGAGTTTGACTTGAAGGAAGGAAGTGAGAGTGGTTCAAGCTATAGGGTAGGCAAATTTTCCTAACACCCCTAAGGCATGACCTATTCCAATGGCTAACTCTTCTAAGTCTCTAAGGCTAGGAGTGTCCACCTAATCACTAGATGTGTCTTAAGACTAAGAATCTCTTAAAGTCTAAGAGAGTCCCATGTCTAAGATGGAGGGGTTGAGCTCATCTAAAAATAAGGTCAACAAATGACACCAATAGGTGGTGTGACGACAAGGAACACCACATATTAGTTGTCGACAAAATGATCAACAACAATCAATGAGCAAAGCACTAAGATGATCTACTCCTAACCCGGTGTGAGAAATCCAAAACTTAATGTAATGTGGCTCTTCTTATGTCAAGGACATAAGAGAGGGAAGGGAGAATCCACTAGGGATAGAGTATGCAAACCTTCCACTAGGGAAGTAGGTTCAAGTCATCCACAAAAGGATAAAGGGTTTGTTTTGATTTAAGTTCGCTGGGGAGAAATTTGGTTGAATTTGTTTAATTTGTTTTGATTATTTTGATTTGATTGACTCACTGGGGAGGTATTTTGGATTTGTTTCAAGATGGTTTGATGGACCCTATTAGTCATGGACTACAGAGGAGATTTTGATTTGATGGAAAAAGGATTAAAAAAGATTTGGAAATTTCCAAACAAGGACCTTTGTGATTGCTTTCAATGAAGATAAAGAGTCAATTTGTCATAGGATTAGATTTTTATTTTAGTTATGGATTTAGGATGGACCGCATGGGGGGCCATGGAGGCTAGCCTCTATTTACCAATCCAAAGGAAGTAGTCTACCAACCACAAGGACTATCCAACCAAAGGGGTGCCTTTTGTATATAATGTCTAGAAAGCGGACTCACATCTTCCAAAATAAGGAACCACTATTGTGGGGTAATCTATTGCAAGGCAACATTAACCCAACCTAGACTAATAAGTGAATATGGGGGACTTAGATCAACTCAAAGATAGTCAAGATTAATTTCATTTTTTAGATTTTTTATGGATTTCATTTCATGGATGGATCATACTAAGAAGGAGCTTATATCTCTAGACCTATGTCAATTTATTGAACCAAAGGGAATAGCTTCCAATGATGGGAGAACTATCTAACTAAAGGAGTGCATTTTGGTTTACAATGATCAATTGAAGGGAAGAAAGCTCGGAGACTCACATCTTGCACTACAAAAGATCACTGGGGTGATCAGTTACTTTTAGCAACAAATCAAACCCGACTGGGCTACAATTTGTGACAATCATAAAAAAAGAATGTCATAGTCTTACATCTTCCAAAGAAGAATGACTCGGGGTAACCTCTTAACAAAAGATTGAAGAACCTAAGGGTGACTACGGAGTGAGTGCCAACCCAGGGACTTATATTAACTCAGGTAGTCAGGCAATTCCTATAAGGAGTTATAATGATACTGTCCTAAAGATAGGATGCCTATTTGGGGAAAGGGGCCCTTTAGGGGCTTGAATTCTTAATCTACAAGTGAATTAATTTGTTTATTTATTGTGGATCATGTTAGTTTGTGAGAGATCAAATCAAAAAGGAGTTTATTTCAACCTAGACCTATCTCATATCAACTAAGAGAGAATCTCTGACAAATTTTCAAACCACAAGGGTGGCTACTAGGAAAGGGGATTCCAATCCAAAAGTAACTGTATGTCTAAATGGGGCAAAAGGATGTAATCCAAATAGAGTGCCCAGGGATGGGACCTCTAAGGGCTTAATCCAAAACCTTGGAGAAGATGACATGGCTAGTCATATATCAAATAGGTAATGGCCAACTCAAGGAGAAAGCATGATGACTCATCTTCCAAGAGTGGTGTATCCACCGGTGAGTGCTATCGATAGGAACATCAACCAACCTAAGGTGCCCATTTGTAATAACCAGCCTGGAAGAAAGCAGACTCACATCCTTCTATAGCGAATTGATTGTTGGGATAGTCTATCTTCCTCGACAGTACCTATCGACCTAGAGTGACTACTGAGTGACTACCACTAGAGGACTTATATCAACTCAAATGTAGTCAAGAGGAAAGGAGCATATGGTGGACTTATCCTAAATCTCAAATATACTCGACCTAGTTAGATCATGATGATTAGTTCAAGAAGAAAGCACGGGGACTCACATCTTCTTAAATAAAATCAGCATGAGGTAGCTTACTAGCTGGGCGGTGAAGTCTATCATACTAACAAGACACTCATTGGTTTACAATGGTCAAGTTAGGAAGAAAGCATGGGGACTCACATCTTCCAAATAAGTGATCACTGGGGTGACATACTAGTGAGGTAGCATGTAGACCCGACCTAGAACAGCTAATGAGTGAGTGCCACAGGGGGCTTACTCCAACATCAAAATAGCCCGAGACAAAAGATTTGTGTTTGTTTTTATGCATGTGTTAAAAGGGAATACGATGCCTCTAAGGGACTCTTACACCTACCTTAAACACACTTGGGGATTTTGATGGAATGGTGCCACGGATGGAAACCGAGAATCCCATTAAGAAAGGATGTCACTTGGGTTCTTTTACACCTAACTTAGTTGTGCTAATCAAAATAGGATGCCTCTTGAGTTCTCTTACACCTATTCTAATAGCATCGAAAGATTGTGTTTATGTTGTGAAAGAGGGATAGGATGCTGCTGGGGGACTCTTACACCTACCCTAAACATATCATGGTGGATTCGCAAGATAAGCAAATAATGCTTCGAAAGAAGAGAAGATTTTGATGAAATGGAATCAAATTTTTATTCTTTGATAGAATTATTTTCAAACATGGTTTATTTCATGGGTAATATTTCAGATAGAGCCCATTAATTGGATGCATCGTGTTCCCCTTTACAATCAATGAGCAAGATCCTCCTTGGTAGGCCTATCTATGACATAGGGCCTTCCCAAGTGGGTTCAAACTTGCATCCCATCTTTGATGCAACAATTGGTCTCCTGACTAACAGTTATCCCACTAAAGACCTAGGGGGACTTGTTGTGAGCTTGAATCATTTTGGCCTTATACAACTCGAGGTTCTAGCATGCCCATAGGCTACTCTCTTCCAAACCTTCGAGCTCTTCTAACCACAACTTTGCATTCTACTCTCTAGTGATCTTGCTACCCAATGCTATCCTTAGTGATGGAAGTTGAACTTCTAAAGGTAGAACGGCTTCAAACCCATACACTAAGGAAAATGAGATAGACTGAGTTGGAGTTCGGTATGTGGTGTGGTAAGCCCACAATGCTTCATCCAACTGCTATTTCCACTTTCGCTTATTATAATCAAGATTTTTTTTAATATTTGGATGAGAGTTTTGTTGAATGCTTCCGTTAAACCATTTTCTTTGGGGTAGTAGACGGTGGAGTATCTTCAATCTATATCGTGTCTTCTGGCGAAGCTGTTGATCTTGGTGCTTTTGAATGCAGTACCATTATCGAATATAATTCATCAACCACCACATATACATATGGTTCTTGAAAAAAAGCACATGTGAGTGTGACCTCTCTGAGTGGGATTGCCTCTGCCCACTTGAAAAAGTAGTTGGTGGCAGGTAAGACTGATGCCCCTTGGAAGAAGGAGGATCGATTGGACCCATAATATCTGTACGCCCAACACTCAAATGGACATGAGGTCAATGTAGGGTGTAGAATGTTGGGTGGTTGGTGGAGGACCACACCATGTACCTAACACTGATGGCATCTCCTAGCTACATCCACGCAGTAGTATCCTAATCTCTTGATCTTCATCTTCATCTTCAATCGAAAATTTCATAGATTGAATGTACCTCGATACCCACCTGTTTTATCTAAATAGTAACCATATTTGGTCAAAGACCACATTGCCATCAACGAGTAGAGATACTCTCTATTTCACTTGATGGGCTTGTGACTTTTCTTGAGGTAGTTTACCAGTGTTGAAACAGTCTATGAACAGTTGCCTCCAATTTAGCTCCTTGTTTTTATAGATAATGGAAACCTTGCCTTCAAGAGAAAGTCTCGATGATCAATAAGGGACATAAATTATCTATTTTGGACCCTTATTGAAATGGACTCATCTTTCAGACATGCCAATTCTTTAACAAGTTTGGTCAAAGCATAAACATCTTTGCTCTGGGAACCTTGTAGATGGTGACTTGAATTTGGGCCAACAGCTTCATGGTATACTCGAATGACAAAGCTTGGGTTTGAGAACCTTGTAGAATCGAGAATATTGATGACCAACCGAATCCAAAGATGTTGATGCTCTTGACACACACTGTGATAGCTAACTCTAGACCGATAATCAAACCATCATACTCGGCTTCATTGTTGGTACAGGGGTTGGAAAGATAGTATGAGAATCTTATCATATTACGATTTGGAGTTAAGAGAACTATTCTTACCCCTGCCTTTCCTAGAAGAGTAGATTGTGGTGTTTCCCCTTTATGAAAAAAAGCTGCACCATCAAAATACATCTCCCATCGGCAGTTGTCAACCTCCCCTAAGTTCATGATTTGTTCATCGTGAGATCATCACTGGAGAATCGGGAAGTGGGCCGCTAAGAAATTTGCTAGTGCTGTCCTTTTACCGATGAGGAAGGTGATATCAAACTACGAGAGGATCATGTACCATCATGCCAAACATCCAAATAGTGTTGATCGTGTCATGAGGTACTGTAGTGGATTTGTTCTGGAGATCAAGTTCACCTTATGAGAAAGCATGTAGTTCATAGCTTTTAAAGATCAAAGCTAGGCAATGTTTCTCAATAGGATAGATTCAAAGGAATAAGATGATGATTGAGGTAGTAGAAAGTGTTCTCCTTCCTTCATGGCTTGGGCCAACAAAGTGCAAGAGAGTCATCCAATGCGAGTAGAGAATGAGTGGCTGCCGGATATTGCTAGAACTCGGCTACCAAATACCGCTTGATGTCTTCAAAGGCATGCCGACATTTGTCATCCCACTTGAACTTGGCATCCTTTTGACAAGTGCCGAGAATGACTTGCATCTCCTGATAGGTTGGAGATAAAGCATCTTAGATCCACCATCCATGGAAGGATCTGAGTTGAGTTAAACTCTTAGGAGGTGGCATTTCTAAGATAGCTTTTATCTTTTCTGGATCTATTTCTATTCCTCAATGTTGGACAATAAACCCAAAGAATTTTCCCGAAGCTACTCCAAATGTACACTTCAGGGGAATCATTTTGAGGTTATATTATCTTAACCGTTCAGAAACTACTCTCAAGTCAAAGAGATGTTCTTCCTTTTCTCTATTTTTGACTACTAGATCATCAACGTAGCACTAAACTTGATGATGGATGAGTTCAAGATGAAGTCATGGCTCTGGTATGTAGCGATTTTAAGGCTAAAAGGCATGACCCTATAACAAGAAAGATCGGTTCAAAAGTAATGTTTCTTTCATCTTCAGGAGACATCTTGATTTGGTTATAGCCAGATGACCCATCCATGAAAGAGAAAATTGCATGTGATGAGGCATTGTCCACCATTAATTTTGGTATAGGAAGAGGAAACTCGTCCTTAGGACATGCCTTGTTTAAGTCCCTAAAATTGATGCATATGCGAATTTGGCCATTCTTCTAACTAGATGACATCAACCGTGTAGATATTTTCTTTCCCGATGAAACCAAAGATCGAACATCTTGACTTAAATGACTTGTTCGATTTCTAATCGCATGCAAGAGCTTGCTTAATAGGGTAGAGTTAGGATCTATTGCTAGCTTGTGGACTACTACGTCAGGAGATAATCTGAGCATCTCTTCATAACTCCATACAAAGTAGTTTTTAAACTCAATCAATAGCCTAACTAAGTCATTGGTTTCTTCTTCATTCAATAATGAACTAATGTACATCGGGCATGGGTTTTCTTCTATCCCGAGGTTGATTTCTTTAAATTTGTCAATTGTTGAATAGATTTCCTCTTCAAATTTTGGCAGTGCCTCTTTGATTTGGAGATCATCTGGATCATCTGAGGTTTCTTAACACATAATTTTATAAGAGTTGGTGTTGTGTGAAAAGAACCTATCAAACTCAAATGATTGGTAACAACCAAGCAAGTAATTCATCATTGGACCCACTATCAATCCTAGTCCTACTCTTGATTGTGCTTATTTGCTTATATTGTTCCATAACTTTTCAAAGTACCGACATGCCTATGTATGAGAGAACTAAACCTTCAGTATAAGATTATGAACAAAAGTAAAATTCAAATGGTAATTCCATTAATTCTTTAAATGTATCCTCTCAAGTTCTACATCAACTTTAGAACTTGAGGATGATGATCCCAAAAAGAATATTTTTAGATTCATATCACTAGAAGACTTAGTGGCTTCCTTAGCTACTAAACCTTTAAATTTTTGAGATGAAAGTGAGGTTAGAGCTAAGGTTCCCAACTGCTGCTTGATAGTTTCACATAAACTTGATTCGAATACTTTGCTTTGTCTGAGGCCCGCCTTCATCCTCGCCTGATCGAAAGTCACCTCAAATGGAACCCACCGAGAGGTTGGCGGTATACTAATCACATTAGACTCATCCTTCAAGGGATTCCAAGTCTATGAGTAGTGGGGGTACTCCTATGAACTAACATGACCTCTATTATCGATGACCAACTGGGGGTCTTCCACCTGAACTACCTCTATTTCCTCTACATGAGGTTGAGTCATCCCACCCACATGTCCATATAATGGAATGAACTGTGGATGGAATGTGATATGCGGATCTATTTATTCATCAATTCCCCTTTCTTGTTCACTTGGATTTTCATTTTTCTTTTCATTTTTCTTTTACCTTTTCTTTTTCTTTATTTTATTTTTCTTTTGAATTTGAGTTTTGTCCAAGTTCACTAAAAAGGGTGTTTTGAGGAAGATAGTAGGTCACATCCTTATAAATCTCAACCTCTCTAACTGAAAATGACTTTTCATCTCCATTGACATGGTATTCAATCCCATCCTTTCTGAACTTGATGCACTGATGGAGGGAGGATAAAATTATCTTATTTTGATGTATCCAAGGCCTACCTAGTAAAGTAGTGAATAAAATATTCAAATCAATGATGTAAAACTTGGCTTCAGTCTTCCAATCACCTATCTTCAAAGGTAACACTATGGAACGTAAAGCCCGCTCACCTTGTTCATTGAATCCTCTTAACATCATCCAATCTCCTTAGAATGTGGAGAAGTCGGTTCTCAAATAGGCAAGGGTCTTTAGACTCATAATATTCACTGATACACTTGGATCAATGAGAACTCTGGCAAGTCTGAATCTGCCCATGTCAACTGTGATGTGAGGGGATGCTCCAAGTCAAGAAGGTCTTCACCCGTGAAGGTGATCCTCGAGCTTCTTTTGTGTAATGTGCCTCCTCACCTAGGGGTCAGAGCTAAGCATATCTCGTGGATCAAGGAGAGCCTTGATTAATGATTCCCTCATCTCTTTGGACAATACAAGGGCAATATATGCTGATGATAACTTTCTTAGATGAGGAGACATTGTAGTCCACCTTGGGCTAATCCTCCATAAGTATATCCAAGAGGAGCATCTGGAGGGGCTTCTTGATCCTCTATACCAATGACTTGTTTCCTCTATCTTGAGGTGCCCTAGAGGTAGAACCTTTCCACTACGGAGGTTGACTTTGATGATCTCTTGTGGCAGGGTAATGGAAGGTTCTACCTCTACATCAAGCTCACATATAGCTTCTCCTATAGGACCCTTGGAATTTGATGATTCCAAGTCTATCTCAAGAGGTGAACCCATAGCATTCAGTTTAGGAAAATTCCAACTCTGAATCAGAAAGAGAGAGATCAGAATTGTTATAGTTATTTTTTGACTTGAAGAGTTATAATTAGGAATTGAAGAAGACAACCCATCAGAAGTGGCACAAATGTATTCAAGCTAGCTTTATTATATAATTTCTTGGATTTTATAGGTGGTACAAAGTAGAAATCAAGTAAAGTAAGTGGGGTAAGGGATTTAATGCCCTTATTCATCGATACTAGAGTTCTACTAGTAAAAGAAGAAGAACTAGCTGAAGTGGAGGAAGTCGATGTGGTAACTAATTGAGAGGTCGGACTTGGCATGTTACTAGGTTATCTCACACATGCTATTGTACCGAGCTCCCCTTTCCGAAGTTGCAACTTGCAAACCTTCCTTGATGTTGGAGGTTTTGACTCAGGCACCTGCAAGGAAAGTTTCTTGATCTTCAAAACATGGATATATTCAAAGATTTTGGCGTAAAGCTCGATGTCAACCTGAATCAGAATATATTCGAGGATCTCATCTTATAGCATGAGGTCAACTCGAATAAACTTGACATAAACAAAAAATGCTCCCAATATTGTAGGGAGAATTCTAAAGTACATTTAGAAGAACTTTTAAGATGGAATTACGCAAATACATCAATATTTGAATTGATATGCTCTTAAGAGGGTTTTAATATGTAACATTGATTTCATCTATGTATATAAATCTAAAATGCCCCTTTTGTAACAGGGGAATTTTCACGGAAAAACTTTTTTCATCTAGAATGAGTTTATTTATTTAGGGATCTCAACATGAAGCACGATGTCGACCTAAATAGATACTAAAAAATGCCTCATTGCAGGGATTTTATTGTACCAGAATGTATTCATCATGTATAATATTTTTTTTTCCACCATTAATCGATTGGTCTTTCACCCTTTTTGAGTTGGTATACCCCATTGATACACTTTCTCACAAAAGGGCCCTTAATTAGGCTCAAATTTGCCACCAATTCTTTGATTATGAATAATTGGACTTCTCAACACTAAGACCAATTCCCCTTTTTGGAATGTTCGAGGTCGCACTGTATTTTCAAAAGCCGTGGACATCTTTGCTCGATAAACTTCTAGATTTTGATGGGCTTGCAATCTAATTTCATCAAGTGCATTGAGTTCCTTCATTCTCAAACGAGCATTTTGATCTTCAATTAGGTTGTATTGGATCGTTATTTGAAGTGATGGCAACTCAACTTCAAAGAACCGCTATCAATACCAATGAATAAGGAGTGGCTTTAGTCGGCATCTTATAGGTGGTTTGATACGCCCATAGTGCCTCTATTAGTTTTGTATGTCATTCTCTTTTATTTTTAGTGAGAACTTCTTGAGCAGCTTAATTAATATCTTATTGAAGGTCTCTGCCAAACCATTTGCTCTTGGATTGTATATTGAAGAGTATCGCCAATCAATTTTGTGTCGATCGATGAATCTATAAACTTTTATATTTTTGAAAGTTGTGCTATTATCAAAAATTATTTAGCATGGCACTTCAAATCTATAGACCATATTATGTGTAAAGAATTTGATCACTGATCGTGAATAAATGGGGTAACTTCACCACTTAGAGAAATAATCGCTGGATGAAGCAATGTCTATGAGATGGGTTCAATGTCCAATTACATCTGCATCGCAACAATCAAATGGCCATGATGTTATTTGTTGGGTGTAGAATTTGAGGTTGATGGATTATATTCCATACTTGACATTCATGACACTTTAGATGACGACCTTCTCACCAGATACCCAATAATAGCCCATTTTGATCTTACCATCTTGAGATCAATCATAAAACTTCATCAACCATCACTTTGGTACCTTTATCTATATTTAGGCAGACACATTTGTTCAAAGGATCTGATAAAGTGTGTTGATAAAAGCAAAGCATAACATTCTTTCTTCTAAATTTGAGCTAAATGATTTATTATTTATTTGCTTTGGTAATCAATGAAGGGTTTTCCCCTACATTATTCTAAACAAAAGCCTCATTTTGATCATACTCAGGTTGATTGATTAAGAGAAACCGAACTCTCTACCTAAGATTGGTACTTTATTGGCTTTAGAATTTGTCGAGTAGATATCCCAATCATGACGTAATCAGCATTCATACTTGTCATTTTCTTAGCTAATTTTGCTAAGCAATCGACTTTGCTATTCTTGGATCGAGAGACTCGAGTTAGTGTGATATTTAGTGTCTGCTTCATAAGCTCAAGAACTCCCTTATGATAAAAAGCTAACTCAAGCTTGTTGATTTTATAGATGCCAAGTACTTGATTTATAATAAGATGGGAATCACCAAAAATATGCAAATTTTGAATGCCTATAAAAATAGCTTCTTCAAGACCTGCCACTAATGCTTCATACTCGGCTTCATTATTAGTTCTTGGCCCGGTCAACCAATATGATCGTCTCATGGTCAACCCATATGATCGATTATCCTCCTTCTTGTGTTATGAAGACGATGCCAATTCCTACTTTTCCCTTAGGAAATTTAGAGGCTGGACTTGTTTGATCGATGAGGCTCCATCAAAGTATATTTTCTAAATTTGTGATTTTTATTTCATGAATGAGCATAATTTTCTTATCATACAAATCATCGTTAAGAGAAGAGTCCGCAGGGATTGGATGTATAACAATAAAATCTACTAAGACTTGTCCCTTTACCGCTTTCTATGAAACATATGTGATATGAAATTGTAAAAGTAATACTGCCCACCTTGCCAAGTGACTTATCAACATTGGTCTTATCATCAAGTTCTTCAGCGGATCAATTCTTGAGATGAGGGTAATCTTGTGATATAACATATAGTGACAGAGCTTTTATACTACAAAGATCAATGCCAAATAGTGTTTCTATCGATATATCTCATTTCCTCTTAATCTTCGTAATAAAGAGCATTCTATTTGCTTTCATTATGTGTGTCAAGACTGTAATGTACCATCTATAGAATGAGGGGCTTCCCAGTGTAGGAAGGATAGGTGGATTTAATGTAGCTTTAATGCTATTGAAGGCTTCGGCACTCCTTATTCCCATTTGAATGGAGCATCCTTCTTCATCAACTTTGCAAATGGTTGACAGCATCCAGATAAGTTTGATATAAATCGACGTATGAATGCAAGCTATCCTTGTAAATAATGAAGCTTACACAAACTCTTTGGCGGAGGTATCTCAATTGCTTTGATTTTAGCAAGAACAATTTCAATTCCTCTATGCATAATATACCCAAGGAAAAGGATACACACAATAATTTTAGGATTCATCTTGAGATTATATTTTTTTTATTTTCTCTAATACAATTCTCAAGTATTCAAAATGATTTTCATGATTTAAGCTCTTCAACACCAAATTGTCAACATAACACTCCACCTTCTAGTGAATCAACTCATCAAAATTATGCATCATTTCATATGTAAAGCATTCTTCAATCAAGGGCATGATGTAATAGATATACCAAAGATCCTAAATGATGTCTTTTCTTAGTGACCATCTTGATTTGATTGTATCTCGATGATCCATCCATGAATGAGAATATGTCGTAGTTGGAAGTATTGTCTACTAGTAGTTTGAGGAGAAAGTCATCTCACACCTTATTTAGGTCAAGTCAATCGAGATGAATTTGTTTCTTAGGGACAATGTTGGCTATTCAATCTATATACTTCTCCTCCCGGATGAAGTCTTCTTCGATAAGCTTCTTAGTATCTGCAATTACTTATTCTTCAATCTCCAATCTCATCCACTTAAGAGCTTACTTAACAGGCATTGCATCTAGTTTAATAACAAGTTTATGAACTGCTACATCAGGGGATAAGCTTGATATTTCAAAATATGTTCAAGCAAAGAAATCCCTAAATTTGCAAAGTAGCTTTTTTTAGCTCTTCAAGTTTCATCGTAGAAGGAAATGTTGGATGGGATCATCCTCGCCTCCTAGGTTGATTTCTTTGAGTTCATCCATTAGCTATTTGTCCATCATCTTGAAGTTCTTCGTTTCTACTTCTTTATCATTTGTAAGAAAATTTCATGGAGATCATCTTATTCATCACTATTAATCTTGCCTTTATATTATAATAAACTTTATTTTGAGAGTGGATGAACCCAAGACCTTAGTGATAAACTTATCACTTATTTGTGATGCTTTCTTTGGCTCCACATCTTGTTAAAGATTTGAGTTTTATATTTAATAGTTCTATGAATTCCAATGCATCATTCTTCGTAATTTTGTGGATAGTATATTGGTATTCTTGGCACTATCTCATCAAAATTTTGTCTGATCAAAATTGTGAGGTTGAGACTCTGATTTATAAAATAGAGTTCTGTTCTCCACTCTCACTCAATGTACATAGAATGTTATCAATTCTTCAACATTATAAACTTCCACTGGAGTGATTTCTTTGAAGTACTGCTGAGGGATGGGTATAATTTTGAAGGAGTCCTCTAACACTGCCAAATGAGCTATCCTTCTTGATGCAACCATCTGAATTCTATTTCCATAAGCAGATTCAAAGTAATAGTATGAATCATAATCACTTATTTCATACATTGCCTCTCTTGAAAGTTTATAAGTTTTCTTGAGTTTGATAGAAATATCTTCTTCTTCTTATGTGTCACTTCCCAAATGAGGAACTGATCTTCTTGATTTAGATGTAGAATCAAGTACTTTAGGGAGAGTCGGTATGGCCTTCTTTCTTCCTCTTTGCTTCTACTCTTTCACCTTGTGAAGTTACTTTTTAGTTCATGAAGTGGATGCTACCGCTTCAAGAGGCTCTGTGGCTTAAGCTCTTTAGGGATAAAATATTTTGCATCTTCATAGATCTTTACTTCATGGATGGAGAATGGTTGTAGATTGTTTGAATTAATTCTTTTAGGTACTTCACATAGATGATGCATTGATGGGACCAACTCATGTACCTACCAAGAGAGTCAATGATGTATCACCATTGATTACATGAAACTTGGCTTCTGTATATAAATCCTAAAGCTTGAGCAAGAGAATAAAATAACTCAGGGTTTGCTGCCCTTTCTCATTGAAACCATGAACCATCAACTTATCCCTCCCAAGATATTGGATATTAAGTGATAATCCTCTTAATACTTTTAGACTCATAAGATTAATAGAGGAACCTAGATCAATCAATATTTGGCTGATCGAGATGCCATCACTCTCTGTAGTAACATATAGAGTATGGTTGTGATCCACTATTCTTAACATAAGATCTTCTTTAGAAAATGTGATCACTGGGAGATCTTGAGTTTGCAATGATTCAATCATGCATTTTTCAGCAAAGTAAACTTCATAACTCTCTGGATCTTTGAGAGCCTGTGTCAAAGTTTCTTGGAGGTCTTTTGACATCAAGAGAGCCTCATACACACTTAATTGCACAAGGATCTTTCTCAAATGTGATAGAATATTATAATCCATCTTTTCACTTTATTTAGGCTTTAGTTTAGGATTTTTGGGAATGATATCTTCATTGATTTCAATTTGTTTACCTTTATCTTTATTTGCATTTCTCTTCTTTGATGAAGGTGGTAAGACTTTACCGCTTCTCAACTGAACTTGAATCACCTTATCTTGCTCAGATTCCTCTGAAGAGGTAGTTTCTTTAAATTCCTTTATTATTATGGAGGATTGACCAAAAGGGTTAGACTCATTTTTCAACTTCATACACTTCATACATCATGATATAGATGAGTTTGACTCTTCTCCATCGAGAAAATATAAATCTTTATCTGAACTATTATCTTCTTGTTGAGTCATTAAACAAAATTAAGATGTTAACTCTTTAGGCTCTTCTTGCTTTCTAGATAAGAATTCTGATGGGGTTGTCAAGTTTGCCTGATTGCCCTTGTCATTTTGGGGTAACTGATGCTGAAAAACATCTGATATCACATAAATGATTCAACATGTCTCAACTGGATAAGATTCACCATTACCTTCTTCATTCGATTCAACAATGCGAAGTTTAGGCATAAAGTTTGCAAGCCTAAATGGTTGATTTACTGGCTGGTGATACTTCTCTAAATTATTAATAATCTTTTGAGTTGTAGTTCTCTTCATGATCTTCTTTTTCTTAGCTAGTTTCTTTGACTAATGAGACTTACGTTTAGTAGATTGCTCCTCATGCTGTGATGAAGTAGCTTTATCAAAATGCCATTGAGAAGCCCAAATACTTGGTCTAGGCAATCTCTTTTAAGTTCAATATAGGTTCAAGTGGTGATTTCCACTTAACATTAGGGACATCTTTTAACTACTTTAGAATTTTTATGATCTTTTTGGAGACTACTGTTTCCCATTCCTCAGTCTGAACTAATTTCTTCTTCTTTTTGTCTTTGATGGATGATATGGAAGATGACATAATCATCCTTGTAGACTCTCTTTTTGGGTTGACTAGAACACTATCAGATAATGTAAATTGACCTTACCGATACTTCCTTTCTAGCCAATCTTTGAAGACATAACAATCTTCAATAGAATGAATGATCATCCGATGATAGGGATAGTAATTTGGATTACTGACTTGATTAGCTTCTTTAGGCCTTTTAATTTCTAGTAATTGTAAACCAACTTTGACTGCTTGCCGAAATAATTTAGCCACACTATCCCTTCTAAAAAAATATTCTTTTTTCATCTTCTTCTTAAGAGATCCCCGCATTCGCTCATCATCTCTTGTTGCTTGTTTTGGATGCTCCCCATCAACTGAAAAAGTCTGAAGTTTATCATTGCCTCATAATACCAATTTTAGTTGTGGATTAAAATAGACTGGCTTCTTTCTCATATCATTATTGTGCATCAACTGTTTTCCTTTATCCACATTATATATCACATGTTTTTCACCATTTGAGCTATAGGAAGGAATGAGTTTCATTTCTTGAGTCAAGGTTTGTTTCTCTTGATTATTAGATAGATTCGACTTAGGGTGATTCAACTTTTCAAATTTGGCCACCCTATCAAGCAAGTCTTGGAATGTTATAATTGATGTCATACATAAAAATGGTGTCACTTTATCATCCATATTATCCATTAGCAGTTGGATCACATGTTCTTCTTCCAATTGTTGCTCACATTTCATACTTAGGTTATGCCAACGACTTATGAATTTTGTCACCGACTCATCTTTTCTCCTTTTTAGCAAGGCAAGATCAATGATTGTTATTTTTTCGGTTGCACTAGCGAACCTTTTCAAGAATATTGTCTCTAACTCAGCAAAGGTTTTAACCAAATCATTCAAAAATTCTACATACCACTCGAAAGCAGTTGAGGTCAGGCTACTGATGAACTGATGGAAAAGCAACGCATCATTCCCTCATGTGTTACCACAAGTAGCCTTAAATCAGATTAGATGTTGCTTTGGGTTACCAAGCCCACCAAAGTATTAAATTTTAATCGAGTAACCTTTCTGCATGGCATTTGATCATATTCACTTGGTATTAACTTACTCACCAACTTTTCAACTTGCTTTGAAGTTATAACTACCTTTATCTTTTCATTGATTATTATTTCTAGCAGAGCACCTATTACCATTCCCAATGTGCTAGCCATATTTTGAATTATCGGCTAAAAAGGTAGTTGGTTAACTTCATTCCTCACTTCGTGTGTATATTATAGAGCTTTGAAGGTGGTATAGAAATTACATTATTAGCTACCTATTAATTAGCAGAAAAAATAGGTGCTACATTTGATGTGATATTCTTCTACAACATATCCATCATGATGTTCATTTGTACCATCATATCATTCATCTTAGTACCAAGTTGTGCAATTTTTTTATCTTTGACTTCCATCTGATGTTGCATTTGTTTTGCTCTCTAGCTAGCGCATGGCCACAAGTGTGTTCTTCTTCTTCCATTTCTTGTTTTGTTCTACTGCTCATCTTCGTGGGAAGAACTTGACTATCTTTCTCCTTGTGCATTTACAGGGATAGTTGTTGCTTGGGCTGAACGATGATACCAATTATAAAAGCATGTACCAGACTGAACATTTTCTAGGTCAACCATATAAACAACTTCAACACCCATGATCTCTTTTTCATTTTGATCTTCTTCTTCTTCATCTTCAGTAGAGATTGAAGATCAATCTTCTACTTGCCTCTATGAAGATACATGTTGATGTTGATGGTGTTGAGCAGAAAGTTCATCTATATCTCTGACCATATAGATGACTTCCACTTCTGTAGTTTCCTCTTCATCATCTTCTTCTTGCACATGAATTTTGATCGAGCCCAATGGGTCTCTCTGTCAGGTGAACAAACACTTCTTCCATTGGGGACAATGATCATAAACAACAACCTTCTCTGGGTGAATCTAATCGATGATGGGATCCCCTAGGATTCTCCGTGGTGTCATCATCATGTCTTTCATCATGATATCCTTCTTTTAGGTATCCACATGAGTTATTTTGAGGTGGATTTTGAGTATATGTATCGATGTCACACCTCTTCCATTCTTTAGATTTCATGGGCCTTGGCCTCCATATCTGCTATCTTTCGCTGACCTTTGGCAATAGATTCTTGGACACGCTTCCAAGCATCTGCTCTAATGCTCACCGTAAGCATTTCTCATGACTCACCATAAGAGATGGCAACCTCCTTGATGACGATTTTCAATTGTCACATGCCTTTGAAATTTTCTTTTCATCAAGCCTCTTTCCTTGCTACTTTAAGAACTTTATGTCCGTGCGTTTCGGGTTGTCTCCTGGTGGTGGAACTTGACGTTGTTGGGTCCGTAGATTTTACTTCACCAAGATAGATATATTTTTACCCACTTTAGATCAAAGTTATGTGGAAATATTGCTTCGGGCGTGATATTTGTTCATCAATCATTCAAATCAAATCTTCTCGTGATTTCTTCTTCTTCTCTACCTTAATTTGCTTCTATGATGAAAGCTTCATGATCATGCTTTCCGTGTACAAAGGTTCCAGCAAACAGCATGAGGCATTAAAGACAGCTTGCCCACTAATGCTTCTTTCATCATGGGGCTTTAGATTGACTTAGTCTTTTAAAGATTGAAGTTCTCTGTTGGGAGAACTCCTTAAGAGTAGTTGACTACTAACATGCGAGCATGAGATACGAGCTTTAACAAGGCCTTCTAGCATGGTCGGATGAGTATACCCGGGTATTAGGAGTTACAAATGATAGCAGGAAATTCAAGCTACCAAATTGAATGGTAGCTTCAACTTCTCTTATGTTGATGACAGTGTTGGCTAGGCAGATGTTGTAACGACGTCCTAGTTGAATAGTGAAAGAAGTGCTCTGTAGATCCATTCTGCAAAAGTGAAAGATGGGGATTAGTAATTAGTAATTATTATTTCACCCCATACTTTCAAAATCGAGGTACTAGAACAAAATAATAGTGTAATAATGATATACTCTATGAATAATTCATTCACATGAGTCTCATACATTAGTAATTTGTATTTATTACACATTAAATCACCATTTTGTTTTGAATTTTTATTTTATTGCTTTCGTCACATATATGACTAGCCAAAGATGGAAAAGAATCCACTTGGGGATGCGAAATGGGTGGGCTCAAAATTCACCCAACCTCTCAATATTGAAGGGAGTGTGAATTTATGTGGGTGTAATTTTCAAAGGCGATGGAATATTAGATAAGGACTATGTTGACTCACTTTGGGTGAGATCTCAACTTCCCATCTTATAGGGACCATCTTAGAGTTCCTAGTCTTAAGATATTTAGTGATTAGGTGAATCATAATACCCCAGATAATTGAGTTTGCCATATGAATTTATGCTTTAAGGGTGTGGGAGGACTTACCTATCCTATAGCTTGAACCCAATCCTTGTTTCCTCCTTCAAACAATCCTCAAATCTTAAATCAATTTTGACTCGGTGATTTTCTAAATGATAAATCAATTCCAAAATCCAAATGAATCAATTCAATCAAATAATTTAAATTGAATTCCTCCAAAATCTTTTCAGCCCTTTGATTCCACTTATGGACTTAGCTCAAATCAAATCCAAACCACTCCAAACTCAAAAGATTTTCTCATAACTCATTTATATTCTTATTTATATTCATAAATATAAATGAAATATAAATTTAAATAACTAAAACTAAATTCAAAACTCAAAGCCAACTTATACTCTTTCAAGTCAAATCCTTGAACCTAGCCAAACCATCCTAAAATCAACCCTTGATTCTCTCTTCAAATAATCACTTCTTGAATCACATGCCCAAATATAAACATATACAATCACAAACCAAAATCAAAAAATCAAACCCATGTTCATCCTTTGAACTTGAAATTGTCAAATGAACCAAAACCAATTTGACTCTAAATCACTTGCAATTGGATTTATATTTCAATCATGTCCATATGTGAGTTCAACCAAACCTAAATCAAGCCTTGATCAACCCAATTGACCCATTTAGGCTCACTTGATCCAAAGTAACCTTAAGCACCTTTTTGAGCCAAGTTCTAATCTAACCCAAATTAGATTGAACTAAGTCCATCTAAGCCTCACATTATGATCAACAATTATCCTAAGATGATCAATCACTCAAATTGGGTCAAACCAAGTCAAACCTAGCCTTTGACCAAGTCAACACTTAGCCCAAATGAAACCTAAATAAGCTAAAATTCACTATAAGAATTGATTGAAACCATTTCTTAAATGATTGAACTTGAAGCCATCAATTGAGCCAAACCAAACTAATTGGCCATGACCTAAGTTGACACAAATTGACCTAAAAAGTCAAAATGGGTCAAATTTTGATCTAAGTCAAATTGATTGCAACAAATGGATCAAATTCATTCTAAATCACTTGTTGAATTTGACTAAAGCTTCAATTGACCAAATAGACCCAACCTAGCCCAATTGACCATGAACCCAACTTGACCTAAAAGGTCAAATCAACTTAAAATCAAACTAAATCAAATTTTATTGAAACCAAAGCTTGCAATATATTTCAAATGATCAACCAAGACTAAACCAACCTTATTTTTTTCAAATGGGTCAAATTGTCAACTTGACTCATTTGACCTAAATGAACCTAAATGAACCATGAAATCTAAACCAAATTGAACCAAGCATACCATAAGCTCAAATGATCATTTGAACTTAACTTTCATTGGTTTGACAATTTTCAATTGGTCAACTAACCAATTTGACCCAACTTATTAAATGGGTCAAATTGAACCAATTCAAATCAAATGAACTCCAAATCACTTGAAATTTGGTCTCCTCATTTGTCAATTTAAATCAATATCATAATCACTTTTCCCGGACAAAGTATCCTGACCAAATTTTCTTGAAATTTTATCATTTCTTTCTCAAGGCCACTTAGCATCCTCCTAGTGGTGCACATGGACACCAAGGAAGGTGGTGAACATCACCCAATGAGCTTGGGTCATCCATGACTCAAGCTAATGCCAAACTGACCCCTCTAATAGAAATTGAGCACTTGGATCACAAAATGCACTCACCTAGCACATGACCATCCACTATCATTCCCTCCACTACCTAAAATGACTCACATGGGATGGTTGATAGCTCAAACTAATCAACCAATATCATGATCAATGGCAAAAGACTCTTTCAATCCAAGGAGGGGGAGATATACTCCCCCTCATTCCCACTCAAACCACAAGCATTGATTTTGATAGAGCCAAGGAGGTTGAAATGAAGCTTTTCCAAGCCTTTACAGGCCATTCTCGAGCTCCCCCATTTCTCCTTCTCGATTTTGCTAAAAGTGAAATAGGGAAGGTCAATCCAAATTCCAACTCACTCAATTCTCCATGAAAACTAAATTAATCTTGCACACACCATTAGTGGACCTCTTGAGCTCAAACAAGTCATTTCCCAAGCCTCCAAGCCATAGGAAGCATCACCTTGATCAAAGCCAATCGCCATTGAAAGGGAGCTTAGTCAACCAAGCAATCCACTCCAAACCACGATCCAATTCCTTTAATAGGGATTCATCTCTACTAGACGAAGCTACCTCCTCCTTTGGAAGCACCGGTGAGGTAATTGCTTGAAAAGATAGCCTTAGGAAATTTTGCTTAGTCCTTTTTGAAGAAAAGTGTCACCCCATAGGATCTTGACCATTGAATGTGCATCCCCCCTTCTTCCAAAGGTGTGGGATCATTTTGATCCCAATTCGAGCTTGGGTGAACTCGAATTGAACGGGGAGAGACGAATGATCGTTGCTCGTGAAGGAGAAGGATCACACGTCGTCTGTTCCGCGTGATTGGAACGGACATCTATGATTATATCATGATCGATCCCCTCTGATTTAAGCCTAAACTGCGGGATTAATCCTGGTTTTCTGATCTTAGATCGAACAACTCATGGAGAAAGTGCATCCGATACTTTGACGATGTGACAACTTAAAGTCTATCGGTCGCCATGTGCGCGTCAAGCCATGTGCAATGGGACTAGGGTTTAATTAGCTTAATTCATTTTAATGATGAAACTTTTTAAATTTATAACTAATTATAAAAAAATCTAGAAAAATACAAACTCAGGCTCATTTTAAAGATAATTCAAAAGAGAATAACATAAAATTAAAATTAATTGATTTTGAATAATAATTTTCACTCAATTTGGGTTTTATTGAAAATATAATTAGGCTGGTTACTCCTTAATTACTTCAACAATTAATTCCCAACTTCCTAAGATTGATTAGTGGATGACCTATGCCTCCCATGATTTTCTTGGAATTTATGGCTTAATGAGGGGAATTGCTTATTTCATCCTTAATATCTCTTAATTAATTAAATGATTAATTAACATATTAAATAGTGATAAATTTATTAATTAAGCTTGCTAATCATCATGAAACAATGAATGGACTTAGGGAATGAGATTAGGATTTCTTTTCCAATCTTTTCCCCTAAGTTTACTTCATTTGGATAAACACTTAATTAATTTACAAATTGATTAATTGTTTAATCACTTCATTAATTAATTCAATTAATCAAATTCAAAACCAAATCATTCCAGAACTTAATCATTTAATTCTTGGGTAGATTCTTAGGTGTTCAATAACCTAAGAGACTTCAAAGGAAATTATAATCAAACTACATATGTAGGATGGTTATGTAAGTACTTAATTAATCTCTTTTAGCTTAATTAATCAATAATTATGAGCCAATTGCATTAGGCTCCTTTATTTCTTAGGTGCAATGTTGATTTAAATTCCATGTGGTTGCATATCATATATTGGCTCATAATTACTTGTTTAATTATATTAAAGTAGTGTAGGTAAGGGGTAATTAATGGATTTAATTCACACCTTAACTTAAACAAAACATAAAATCAACCTAATTGTTCTAAAAAGTAAACTAAACCAATTCACACATGTGAAAAATGGGTTAGGACCAACAAACTCTTTTCACATTTCTTAAGTCAAACCAAATCCAAAAATAAAAATCTCTTTAAAGAATTTTGATTCATTTTAAATAATCCTATTTTATATGATAGTCCTTAGGAAGTAATTAAGGTGAATGAAGTCATGTGCTTTGTGGTGAAATTTTTATGATGATTTCTAAAGAAGTAAATATATACTTCCATCTTCAGTCTATACGAGATAAAATGAAGATAGAAATATACATCTCTTATTTTTATTCATTTTTGACACCACGTAGATCCGTAGATATTCTTATTGAGGGTGATCAGGTATGACATTGAGGAGATGTGTACTATCTTGAAAGATAGATGTCACCACTCTACAATGGATCTAATCTCCTCAACAAAGACTCCTAAGGACAATGGGTCTACATGTGTACCAAAGATTCTTCCCTTTCTTTACATGAAAAAGTAAAGTAGGGTTTATTTTAAATATGGTTCATTGTTTTGGCAAGCTATATAGTTAATACATTCTAAGGAATGAGATCCCTTGAATACTCTCAATTAAGGTAAATGATTGTTGTCTCCAAATATTTCAATAGATAGGACTATCAATTGATTAATTTATTTTGGAAAATCAAATGGGATTGATCAAAGAAAGAGAGTTATTGTGAAGAAAATAAGTAGGAGATGCTCACGATGCTAGGAAACCTTGCAAGCAATTCAAACTATCCTATGGTTGGGCTTTACATTTTTGAAATTGATTTAATTTATTTGAGTTGAATTTTTCATTAGAAATTTAGGGCTTATGATTCCACAACATAAGATTATGGGAATGCCTAAGAGGTGAGGATTTATGCTTATGGCCCATAGAAGGGAGAAGAAAGCTCAGAACCTAAATCTAGAGATCTTTGACAAGGGCCAAAAGCGCGACTTAAACCTTAAGGCAAAAATGGGTATTTGGTTGGCCTCCACAAGAGAGGACAAACCACCCGACTACTTTGAATTACAACCACCTGGGGGTGGCCACCAACTAACTCCTCCTACGATGGCTCAACCTCCATCAGGTAGAGGCAGGTGAAACAGAGCAGTTCTGGAGACCCCCAGTTAGAGATAGTAGAGGTGGTGTTCCAGTTCATAAGGACCCCACTATTCTAGACTTGGATTCTAAAGGATGAGTCTAATGTGATTAGTATACCAACCAACCCCTCTCAGCGGGTTCCATTGGAGGTGACTTTTGATCCAAACAGGATGAAGACCAGGCCTCCAAGCAAAGCAAAGTGTTTAAATCTGGTTTATGTGAAACTATTTGATAGTAGTTGGGAACCTTAGCTCTTACCTCACTTACATCTCAGAAAGTTGAAGGTTTAGTAGTAAAAGAAGTCCCTAAGTCTTCTAGTGACATGAAGCAAAAGTTCTTTTTGGGATCATCATCCTCAAGCCTTCAAGTTGATGTAAAGCTTGAGGAATATATTTTAAAAATTAATGGAATCTATTAACTTTTACTGCTTGTGTTTGAAATCTTATACTGAAGGTTTAGTTCCTACATGCAAGATGTGAATACTTGATCTCTAGAACCAATCCACTGCAGTATTTCATGACTCGACCAACGCTTTAGAGATGTTTGGCTCATTGATCTATGATACTCTCGCACTTTAATATTACATTTATACCCCTCCATGCGATAAAAGGATATGCACTAGTGGATTTATTAGAAGCACACCCACTTCCTGTTGATTCTCCACTTAGTGAGGATCTCCCTGATGAACAAATCATGAACTTAGGGGAGGCTGGCAACTGCCGATGGGAGATGTATTTTGATGACGCTGCTTTTATTCTTAAAGGTGAAGCACCACGATCTATTCTCCCAGGAAAGGTACGGGTAGGAATAGTTCTTCTAACTCTAAACTATGATATGATGAGATTCTCATACTACCTTTCCAACCCCTGCACCAATAACGAAGCTAAATATGAGACTTTGATTGCCGATCTAGAGTTAACCATCACTATCAGTGTCAAGAGCATCAACATCTTTGGGGATTCTCAGTTGGTCATCAACCAGATTATCAGGTCCTACCAAGTTCTCAAACCCATGCTTCGTCATTACTACGAGTATGCCATGAATCTATTGGCCCAAATTCCTGAAGTCACCATCTACAAGGTTCCTCGAGCAGAGAACATAGTAGCAGATGCCTTGGCCAAACTTGCCAAAGAATTGGAATGTCTGGAAGATGAGTCCATTTCAATAAGGGTCCAAAACAGACAGGTCATATCCCATTGCCTCCAATCTTTCTCTTGAAGGGGAGGTTGCCATTGCCAAAATGGGCAAGGAGCTAGATTGGAGGCACTGTTCATAATTTACTTGAACACCGACAAACTACCTCAAGAGAAATAACAAGTCCATCAAGTGAAACACAGAGCTCTCTCTTCTTCTTTTATTGCTGACACCCTATACCACCGATCCTTTGACCAAATGTGGTTATGTTGTTTAGACAAACATGAAGCCCATGACATTATAAAGGTACATTTAGTATATCAGAGCTCATCAATGCAGTGAAGATGAAGATGAAGATCAAAAGACTTGGATATTACTGGCCTTCGATGATTACAGATTATATGGATGTAGCTAGGAGATGCCATCAGTGTCAGGTGCATGATATGGTCCTCTACCAAGCACCCAACATTCTACACCCTACATTGGCTTCATGGCCATTTGAGTGTTGGGTACTACATTGTAGGTCGATCCTCCTTCTTCCAAGGGGCATCGATTCATCTTAGCTGCCTCCGACTACTTTTCCAAGTGGGTGGAAGCCATCCCACTCAGAGAGGTCACAACTCACCATGTGCTTCAATTTTTCAGGAACCATATCATATATAGGTTTGAGGTGCCTCGATGAATTATATCAATAATATGCGCATTCAAAAGCAAGAAGATCAACAGCTTTGCTAGAAGACACGGTATAGATTGGAGATACTCCACCATCTACTACCCTAGAGCAAATGTTTTAGTGAAACTATTCAACAAAACTCTCTTCTAGATACTGAAGAAGAATCTTGATGACAACAAACGATAGTGGAATGAGCAGTTGGTTGAAGCCTTGTGGGCCTACCGCATAACATACCAACTCCAACTCAATCGACCCCATTTTTCTTTAGAAGTTCAACTCCAATCACTAAGGATAGCATTGGGGAACAAGATCACTACAGAGTAGAATGCAAAGTTGTGGTTAGAAGAGCTTGAAGGTTTGGAGGAAAATCACCTACGGGCATGCCAGAACCTCGAGTTATACAAGGCCAAAATGATTCAAACTCATAACAAGCTGGTCCACCCTAGGTCTTTTTAAGTAGGAGAACTTATGTTAGTCTTAAGAAGACAAATTATTGTGCATCAAAAGATGGGAGGCAAGTTTGAACCCACTTGGGAAATATGTTATAGAGAAGGCCACCAAGGAGGATCTTATTGATTGTAAAGGGGAACACCCGATGCTTCCAATTAATGGGCTCTATCTAAATAAATATTACCTATGAAATAAATCTTGTTTGATAATAATCATTAATAAAAAGAATAAAATTTGATTCCATTCATCAAATCTTCTCTTCTTTCGAAGTGTTGTTTGCCTGTCTTGCGAATCCGCCATGACGTATTTAGGGTAGGTGTAAGTGTCCCCTAGTGACATCCTATCCCTCTTTCACAACACAAACACAATCTCCCAATGCTCTTAGATTAGGTGTGAGAGAACCCGAGATACATCCTATTTTGATTAGCATAACTAAGATAGGTGTGAGAAAACCCAAGCAACATCCTTTCTCAGTGGGAATCCTGTTTGCCATCTGTAACACCATTTCATCAAACCCTTAGTGTGTTTAGGATAGGTGTAAGAGTCCCCCAGAGGCATCTTATTCCTTTTAAACACATGCACAACAACAAACACAAATCTTTTGTCTCGAGCTACTTTGATGTGTGAGCAAGCCCCTGTGGCACTCACTCATTAGTTGCTCTAGGTCGGGTCTACATGCTACCTAGCTAGTATGTCACCCCAGTAGTCATTTGTTTAGAAGATGTGAGTCTCTGAGCTTTCTTCCCAACTTGACCATTGCAAACCAACGAGTGCCTTGTTAGTATGGTAGTCTTCATTGCCCAATCAGTAAGCTACCTCTTATTGACTTTGTTTAAGAAGATGTGAGTCTTCGTGCTTTCTTCTTGAACTAGCCATCATGTACTAACTAGGTCGAGTATAATTGAGGATTAGGGTAAGTCCCCCAGAGGCTCCTTTCCTCTTGACTACTTTTGAGCTGATCTAAGTCCCCAAGTAGCATTCACTCAATAGTTGCCCTAGGTCGGATAACACTGTCAAGCCGAAGATAGACTATCCCAACAGTTAGTTTCTCTATAGGAGGATGTGAGTCCCTGAGCTTTCTTCCTAGGATGATTATTGCAAACTGATGGGCACCTTAGGTTGGTTGATGTTTGTTATCGTGTGACTCACCCGGTGATACACCACTCTTGGCGATATGAGTCCCTTTCTCTTGAGTTGGACAGAATACCTATTGATATATGACTAGCCATGTCATCTTCTAGGTATGGGATTAAGCCCTTAGCGGCTCCATCCCACATGGGCACTCTATTTGGATCAAGTCCTTTGTGATTTAGACACTACCGGGTGTTATGCATTCCCTTTTCCACCCACATGGTTGAAAAATTTGTTCAGCAAATGCACAAATTTTTTCTTGGTTTGGTAAATCTGAGATAGATCTAGGCTGATATAAGCTCCTTCTCAATTTGATCCCTTGCAAACTAACAGGGTCCACAATGAAACAAATAAAATTAATTCGCTTATGGATTATTATTTTAAGACCCCAAAGGGCCCCTTTTCCCAAGACATCCTATCTTTAGAGGCGGTGTTAGCGAGAACTCCCTATAGAAATTGCGACTACGAGTTGAGATAAATCCCTGGGTTGGTACTCACTCCATAGTCACCCTTAGGTTGGGTTCAATCTATTTTACCATAAGCAAGTTACCCTGGTAGTCATTTCGCTTTGAAAGATGTAAGACTATGATGCATTCTTTCTAGCATGATTGTCAAATGATGCCCAGTCAGGTTGATTTATTTCCAAAGCAATCATCACCGATCTTTTCTAGTGGAAGATGTGAGTCCACGAGCTTTCTTCCCTTCAATTGATCATTGCAAACTAAAGGCACTCCTTTGGTGGATAGTTCTCCCATAAGCTACTCCCTTTGGTTCAATAAATGGAGTTAGCAGGGATATAAGCTCCTTCTCAATTTGATCCATCGCAAACCAATGAAATCCATCAAAATAAATTTAAAAATGAAATTAATCTTGACTATCTTTGAGCTGATCTATGTCCTCCAGTAGCATTCACTCAGTAGTAAGCCCTAGGTTGGGTTCAATCTATTGCCTTGCCAATAGATTACCCCCATTATTACTTAGAGGATGTAAGCTCTACATTTTCTTCTAATACTTACATTGCAAAGGCATCCCTTTGGTTGGCTAGTCCTACTATATGTTTAGTAGACTACCCTTTGGATTGGTAAAATCAGTTAAGTCTTGGCCTCCATGGCTCCTTAGTACATCATCAAACCAAGGTTCATCTCAAAATTCAAACCTAACAAAATTAAAACAAATTCAACCCTCTCCCCCAGTGGAGATTTCTCCTTAGTGAGATTCAAATAAAATCAAACCTTACATCCCCTTGTGGATGACCTGAACCTACTTCCCTAGTGGAGGGTTCACACTCTATCCCTTAGTGGATTTTTCTCTCTCTCTTATGTCTTGGACATAAGTAGAGCCACATTGCACTAAGCTCTAGATTCTTTCTTTTCCTTGGGTTAAGGATAGATTATTTCTGTTAGTGCTTGTGATCTCTCGGTGTTGTTGATCATTTTGGTCAACACCAATACATGCGGTGTTCCTTGTCAGTCACACCACACCTATTAGGCGCCCTTTGTTGACCTCATTTTAGAATGAGCTCTCAACCCCTCCATCTTAGACATAGGATTCCTCTTAGACTTTAAGAGTTCTTTAGTCTTAAGACACATCTAATGATTAGGTGGACACTAATCCTAGCTCTAGAGACTTAGAAGAGTTAACCATAGGAATTGAGCCTTAGGGTGTTAGGAAATTTTACCCTTAGCTTGAACCATTCCTCACTTTCCTTCTTTCAAGTCAAACTCCAAATCAATTCTATTTGATTTTCTCCCAAATTCAAATCAACTCCATATGATTGAAATCCATGATTGAAACCATGATCAAAATCATCAAAATTCTAAGTTCAAATTTTCTAAGTCCTTAACCTTCCTTAAGGACTTAACCAAAATTATGATTCAAAATCAAATCTTTGAGATTTCTTTACCATAATTCATTTATATTCTCATTTATATTCACATATATAAATGAAATATAAATTCAAATCAATCACTAAACTCAAAATTCCAAATCAATTCATGAAATGTTCAAGTCCCTTAATTTTCCATTAATGGAACTGATCAATCATCTCAAATCATTAAATTGTTTGAAATTTTCCTTAAGTCCTTTTCCAGGACTTATCAAAATCTTGATCAAACCATTTCAAACTCAGATTTTCTCAAAACTCATTTATATTATCATTTATATTCACATACAAATGAAATATAAATATAAATCAATCAAATCAAATCCTCAAATTAAATTCCAAATCTAAAATTTTCTAAGTCATTAATTTTCATTAATGGACTTAGCCTAAACCTTGATCAAACCATTCAAACTCATGGATTTTCTCATACTCATTTATATTCTCATTTATATTCATATATAAATGAAATATAAATATAAATCAATCAAACCAATTAAATTCAATTTAAAATTTTCCTTAAGTCTTTTCCATTAAAGGACTTAGCCAAAATCTTGATCAAACATTTTAAACTCATGATTTTATCATAATTTTTATTCTCATTTATATTCACATATATAAATGAAATATAAATATAAATCAATCAAACCAAATTCAAAATTCAAATCCACTCAATATTTTTAAGTCCTTTAAATCCTTCTTAATGGACTTAGCCCAAATCATGATTAAACTACTTCAAATCAGAAATTTTCTCATGATCATTTATATTCTCATTTATATTCACATATATAAATTATAAATTCAAACTATCAAACCTATTCCAAAATCAAACTCAAATCAACTCAAAATCCAATCTAAGCCTTTCAAGTCAAAATCTTGAACTTACCAAATCAAAATCAAGTCAAACTCTTGATTTTCTCTCATGATTCAATCAAACCTACAATCATGAGCTATATAAATCAAACTTCAATCACTCAATCAAAAGTTCAAAATCAAACCCAAAATCCTTTCATGTTCACCTTTGATATGAAATTGTCAAATGAACCAAAACCCATTTGACTTCAAACCACTTGTAAATGGATTTATATTTCAATCATAAGTACATATAAGTTCAATCAAACTCAAATCAAGCTTTGACCAAACCATTTGACCCACTTAGGCTCACTTGACCCAAAGTGACCTAAAGTACCTTATGAGCCAAATTTTTTAATCCTAACCAAATTGGATTGAACCAAAACTTATATCCTCTCATCATGATCAACAATCATCATGGGATGATCAATCAATCAAATTGGGTCAAACCTGTCAAACTAAGGGTTGACCAAGTCAACACTTAACCAAATGAAACCTAACATAGCCAAATTACCATAGGCCAAATTGATTGAAACCATTGATCTAAGTTCACTCATGACTATATGTTTGAACTTGACCAAAAGCAACATTTTCTAACGATAATGGCCCCAAGTTGACCCATTTTACAGGGTCAAAATGTGTCAAAACTTGATCTAAGCCAAATTGATTGAAACCAATGGGTCAATCATTCCAAATCACTTGTGGAACTTGACCAAAGCCTCAATTGGCCAACTAGACCTACCTTGACCTTAGACCCAACATGATCAAAGGGGTCGTTGAGCCAAATTGAACTTAACCAAAATTGATTGGAAACAAAGATCACTCCAATGACTAACTAAATTACCCTTGACATACCTCAAATAGGTCAAATGGGTCAAATATGCTTGACCCATTTGACTAAAAAAAATATGAGCAAATTAATCAAATTGAACCAAACCAAAACCAAAACATTTCAGATGGTCATATGAACTTGACCCAACCCTTGGTTTGACTCAATTTGACCAGTTGGTCAACTTGACCCAAATTGACCCATTTTGACCTAAATGGGTCAACATGAGCCAAACGTTATCAAATGAATTTGAAATCTCATGAAACTTGGCCAAACCTAGTTTCTCCATATACCCAGCATACCCAAAGTGAAAAATTAGAAAATGACCATAATAGAACAAATAATATACAAATAAAATTAGCAAAATGATCACCCTAGGCCATAGAACAAATTTTGGCTTAATCATGGGTAATTTGGTCATACCCTCTTCATTCACTTGAGGCTTTCCTAAGCTCAAGGGGACCTAGTGAAGAGTGGTGCACCCAATGGGTTTGGTCAGCCCATTTGGTCTCTAGAGACCCCATGGGTCAAAATGCAAAATTCAAATCCCTCTCCACTCAATTCAAGCACATGGAGGTTGGCAATCCACTCCTTGGCTCAAACCATGTACACTCAATTGATCAAACAACCCTCTATGATTTGGATCAAAATGAAGGCATGGATGACTTTTCGATCCTTCAAGGGGAGATATACTCCCCTAATTCAATTATCATCCCATTCAATTGAGTACTAGAGACTAAGAGCCATTAGAGTGATCCTGGCCTCCTTAGCTCTCACCATTTCTATTTCTCAATTTTTGAATAGTGAAAATGAGCTCAATCCATTCTTGAACTTCCTCATCACTCATTTCCATCCAATTGCTCTTGCATACTTCATCAAGGCTAAATTAGTGCAGCTTTCTTTGAGTTCCAGACAAGGAAAAGGCTGAATTGGTCAAAAGAAGCTAATGAGGAGTTGGTCCATACACCAATCCACTCAACCTCAAGTGCTCATACTCTCAACACAATTTCTTCTCAACCAAACGAAGCTTCTCTAAGGGAATCAAGCGCCGGTGATCACCTTCGGCGAGGTATGAGATTTTTCGACCATTAAACTCAATGTGGTGTGGAGCTTTGTGAAAGAAATTTTTATCCCATGGATTTTTTACCATTGGATTTGCGCTCTTAAGCTTTAGATGGTGTGGGTTGAATCCTGATCAGCTAGATCGAGCAGATCTTCCCTTGATCATGGATGGTCTCTCATTGATCAAGGGAAGAACTGAGATCATCATCCATCCGCATTTTAGATGGGCCAGATAATTCCCATTTAGAAATTTTTTTTTTTAAAATCATGGGGAGATCTTTGGCCGTTCAATCTTTGATCGAACAACAGAGATCAAAGCATCATCGCTTTGTATTTGACAACCAATGACCCTCTCGCGGTGTGGCGTGTAAAAGCGACCACCACTTGCAGCGTCGGTGAGCGAGGAGATTAGTTAAATGCCTTAATTAATTTCTGATTAACTTAAGGATTTTCAAAAATTCATAACTCTTCCTAGAAAATTCAAAAAAATGTGAAATAAAATCCTATGGAAATATAATTTAACCTAGATTATTTTAAAATTAATTTCCATGGGGTTTGAATTATAATTTTCTCTAAATTTAGGTTTAATTGGAAAGTTTATTTTGCTAATTACTTTTTAATTAAGCCTTTGATTAATTCTAAATTTCTTGGTATGTTTTTGGGGATGACTTACCTCTCCTAATTTTCTTGGGATTTATTGAAGCTTGATTAGAGAATTGCATATGAATTTTTTTAATTTCCTTCTGAATTAAGGATAATTAGGGTATGATTAGTGATTTTAATCTATGATTAGGGTTGATTAAGGTCAGATCCAATAAGTAGAAGGTTTATGGAATAATTTTGGGGCATTTATTCTAAGCTATTCTCTAAACCCCCTCTTTTATCCTTAATCGCCTCTTAATTAAAGGTTAATTCATTAATTATCCTCTTAATTAATTTCAAAAAATTCTAAAAAGTTATAGAACTTAATTAATCTACTTTGGGTAGATGCTTAGGTGTTTAATAGCCTAAGTTCAATTAAGGAAATTAAAACCCAATTCATAAGTATGAAATGGTGTTTTGAAATTATTTAAGTAAAACCCCTTAGCTTAATTAACTTTTAATTATGAGACAAATTACATTAGGCCTCTTTCTTATTATGTGGTTTAATGCATTCATATTAAATTTGTATATCATGTGGTTATGCATTCATATTGTTCAAATTAAAAATTGAAAAATGAAACTATTTACTTTAGGTCAAATTTGCATGTTTTGGCTAAAGAGAAATATGAAATTATATTATCACATTAAATCAAATTATTTTCAAAACATATAAACCAAATACCAAATTTGACTTAATTCCATACCTATTCATCTCTATAGTACCAATTACCTATACTAGCACACATAAATTACATAAATAAAATGAATCCATTAATTACTTTTGCATTTTATTTCATTTCTTTTATACATATGTTTATATTTAAAAAGTGGTATATTAGTACAACCCAATTTGAGACTTTAAAGCTAAGTAGGTCTTGTATGTTACACCTCAGTTAACAATGGTATTTCACTTATGCCTTTCTTACTTTCTGTGTATGTGAAAATTTGGATAAGAAATTTCTACTTAAAAAAAATCATGCATATTCAACTTCTAAATTTCCTTAAATGGATTACTTAACATGCATCATGAAGTGTGTTAAATTCTCATTTGCATTTATAGATATGCAGGTCCATCCATATGTTATATATGTTGGGAAAGAAATGAAGTAATGTGTGTTATGTGAATTTTGGTTCATTTTATTTAATCTTAAAATGCCTTTATTTTTGAATAGGTTTGTTGAGAGTTTATCTAAACTTAGGATTAACTAAAAGATGTAATCAAAACATTCACCTAAATGAAACTAAAATGTGAATCTACTTTCAAAATTACTTAGTTAAGGAAAGAAGTTCTCTTCTCTTTTCCCTCTTCATAACTAAGTAATTAATTATAAGATCCATTTAAACCAAATCAAAACATGAAATAAAATTAACCAAAAAAATTAAACAACTTAAACCCTCCTCTAAGTTGTATGTTCTTCACATAGAAAATTTGAACTATATTAGCTAAGCATACAACAAACCTTGCAAACATTAGCCTAAATCACCACTTCTAGCTTTAGGTTAATGGGTTATGATTTGATGTTTATTTTATTTTGTTATATATGTTTTAGATTGCATGTTTATATGCTCATAGAATGAATGGTATCTCTTAGTCTAACTTTTCTTTTAAAAAGGATTATGCTTAGCATATCATAAATAAAAATATAATGCTTTTGCTTGCTGCTTTTAAGCATAATCCAATAATATGGACTTAGTCATTATGTGTGGGGTGATGTCCAATATACATGCTTGGGATTTGTGTGGTTTTATTTTAGCTAACCTTTATTTTACAAGTGTTAGTTAGATATCCACTTTTCCTTTTCATGTAAATTTGTAATTAGGATATTGGAATGATTGTTATGGGGATTAGGATGAGCATTGGTCATAAGATCTTATCTTATACCATGTGAAAAAAGGAACATCTACCAATTATCCAAAATAAGGAACCAAGAAGAAAAGAAGAAAAGAAGGAAGAAGAAAGAAGAAAAGAAGGAAGAAGAAATAAAGCTTGAAGACCCCCAAAATAATGAATCCCTTGCTTAATCATAATTTAATTTATTTGTAATCCAAGTTGTATAAGCAAGCTTTACATTTGATATTTTGGTTGTGTGGTGCACCACAACGGTCTTTTATTTTTTTTACGATTTAGCTTTATAAATTGGTTGTTGATTTGTTTAGCTTTTGCATTGAGTGGCATGATTTTTCTAGTTTCTTCCTTGCTTTATGTATGGCCTAGATGTGGATTAGGCTCTTTAGCAAAAAATTATTCTTTTGTTTTATACTCAAATTAAAATAAAGAACTCATAACCTCACACCAAAATTGGGTTTAAAATCAAGATAAAAAATTAGCAACCCATTGGATGAGCATTTCTTTTGTAATATCATGCACAACAACATTTTATTTCACTTTTGATTGGAGGGCTTCCACCTTTGCTAGAGAAACTTGGCTTGACCTTTGAGAGCCATGATGGAAATTCACAGGTTTAAAATCAAGATAAAAAAATTAGCAACCCCTTAGCTGGATGAGCATTTCTTTTATAATATCATCAAGATCTTATTTCACTCTTGATTAGGGCTTCCACCTTTCTTAAAACTTGGCATGAGAGCCATGATGGAAATTATCCTCATGCATTTTGACCAATAATCTTTATTCATTGAAAATGAAAATAAACATTTGTCCAAAATAAAATAAAATGAAATTTGAAGCATTAGATTTAGATCATTTGAAGCATGTCCTTTACATGATCTAGTCTTTAGGAAGTTTAAGGACTTAGTCTCTTTAAATAAATAAAACCTAGCTATCTTGCATACGGATAAAGACTTGCCTACATGTATTTAAAATTGTAGGAGGAGTTAGTTGGAGGCCACCCATGGGCAGTTGTAAGTCCAAGCTGTCGAGTGGTTTGTTCTCTCTAATGGAGGCAAACCAATTACCCATTTTTCACCTTAGATTTAGGTTGTGCTTTTAGCCCTCGCCAAAGCTCTCTAAATTTTTGGTTCTGAGGTTGCTTCTCCCCTTTTCGGGCCATAAGCATAATTCCTCACCTCTTAGGCATTTTCTTAATCTTGTGTTAAGGAATCTTATGTCCTAAATTTCTAATGAAAAATGCAACTCAAACAAACTAAATTAATTTAAAATATGTAAATCCCAACTATAGGATAGTTTGAGATGCTCGCTAGGTTTCCTAACATCGTGAGTATCTCCTACTTATCTTCCATTTTGGCTTCTATAATAACTCCCCCTCTCTTTGATCAATCCCATTTGATCTAAAAAAATAAAGTAATCGATTGATAGTCCTTTTCTATTGAAATCTTTGAAGACAAAGATCATTTACCTTAATCGAGAGTTTTCCTAAGGAATCCCATTCCTTAGGATGTTAACTATGGGGACTTGCCCATAAACTTAATGAACCTAATTTAAAATTGTCACACCCAATGAAATGAAATGGATATTAAAATAAACTCCTTTACTTTTCAATATAAAGTAGGGAAGAATCTCCTACATATGCAAACCCATCATCCTTAGGAGTCCTTATTAAGGTGATTAGGTCCATTAAAGAGTAGTGACTTCTATCTTTCGAGATAGTATACTATTTCCTTGATGATGTACTAGATCACCTGAATAAGTTTATCTGCGGATCTACGTGGCATCCTAAAAAGATGATTTTCTATAGGGCTTGTCTCTTTCATTTCTCCCCACAGATTTGAAAGGTGACTCCCTAATAGGAATTATTCACCAAGATTTTCCTGGCAACTCTGCTAGGAATGGTTCCTCTCTCTATCTTTGGTAAATGATTATTGTCTTTGAGTATTGATAGTGAGTTTGTACTTTGTATGAATCAAGACTATCTTTCTTTATTGGCAGCATTTCATTCTTGAGTTAGTTATCTTAACATCTTTTGGGTTTTAGGACCGCATTTTTGGTTGGTCTTAAAACCCACGTTAGGTTCTCCAATGGGTAAAATGAAAAGATCTACATAAAAAGAAACATCTTAAAAGACTTCCTCCTTATCTTTTTCATGATAAGGAAAGGTTCATTCTAAAATAATAAAGATGAAATAAATCTTCCATTAAAGGACTTTGCTTTCAAAAAACACCTTTTCAAAAATGCATATAATAAAATATTTTCAAAAAACTTTTATAACCCTCATTTAACAATTCTCATAATTATTACATGTAGGGATTTTAAAAAATAAAACTAATAAAACTTTTTCCAAAAGCAGAAATCAACATATTCTTTCAATTCACTTTGATGAAGATATCATTTTTAAAATAAAATGAACAATCATCTTTTCCAAAAAAGAAAATTTAAAATCAAAATCATAAAGTTTTCAAAAGCACACATGAATCTTACTATTCAATACACTCACACTTATTTAATGGAAAGTTCATTTCCAAATAAAATTAATTTTTTTCAAAAAAGCACATATGAATACCTTCATTTAATATACTCAAATTTATTAAATGAATATTTCATTCCCAACTAAAAAATGAGTATCATTTAGGAAATCCCACTTGAACATATCTCACATATGTTTTAAGTTGGAATTCCTCTCTTTCAAAAAAGCAACGATGACACACAATTTTTTTTTTACATTTCAAAATAAGATTGATCTCCATTCTACATACTTAAATTTGTTGAATGGAAGTCCTCTTTTCAAAATATTAAAACTTTAACAATCATGTTTCAAATTTTTCAAAACACATTTTGAAACTTCATTTAGCACATTCAAATTTGCTAAGTAAAGTTTCCAAATCTAAAATAAAAAAATTTAACAATCATATTTTAAAATTTTCAAACAACATTTTGGAATTTCACTTAACATACCCAAATTTGCTAAGTGAAGTTTCCAAATCCAAAATCAAAATCAACAATCATATTTTAAAATTTTTAAAACACATTTTGGAACTTTATTGAACATACTCAAATTTGTTAAGTGAAGTCTACATATTCAAAAAATCTATTAATTTTCTAAACATGTTTTTAACCTCACTTAACATACCCAAATTTGTTAAGTGAAGTCTCTCAATTTCAAAATTCAAAATTTTCAAAACACATTTTGGAACTTCATTTAACATACTCAAATTTGTTAAGTGATGTCTCTAAATTTAAAAATCCAAAATTTTTCTAAACATATTTGGAACTTCATTTAACATACTCAAATTTGTTAAGTGAAAACTCTAAACTCAAAATCAAACAATTTCAAAACATATTTTGGAACCTCATTTAGCATACCCAAATTTGCTAAGTAAAGTTTCCAAAGTCAAAACCAAAATTCTCAAACACCTTTGGAGTTCTTTCCTTAGCATACCAAATTTGCTAAGGAGAAGTTTCCATTTTCAAAACCAAAATGAAATCAAAATTTTGAACACACCATTTGGAATTTTATTTAGCATACTCAAATTTGTTAAGTGAAATTTCCATTTCACAAAACCAAGTGGGACTTCATCATTAGCATACCAAATTTGCTAAAGTAAAGTCTCCACTTTTAATCAAATCAAAACAAAATAAAACACCTTAGGATTCCCTTAGCATACCAAATTTGCTAAGGATCCTACTTTTTCAAAAAAAAAAAAAAAAATTCAAAACATCATAACAAAAAATAAAACACTTAGGATTTCCTTAGCATACCTAAATTTGCTAAGGATCCTATTTTTTTTTTCAAAAATCAAATAAAACACACTTGGGTTCTTCACTTAGCATACCTAATTGCTAAGTAAGAATTCCAAAATTTTCTAAAATCAAAACAAAACAAAATTCATAAAAAGAAATAATCACTTTCACTTCACTTAGCATACCTAAATTTGCTAAGTAAGTGAAATTCCATAACAATTAAACAAAAATAAAATCAACCTGGCCCTTACTTTAACATACTTAAATTTGTTAAAGGAAAGGGTCCTCAAATTAAAAATTCAAATTCAAAACAAAAATGAACCTATGGAAGCATCACTTATCAAAAATTTTAAATCCATATTTCAACATACCTAAATTTATTGAAGTTTGGATTCATATTCAAATTCCTCTTTCAATCAATCTTCTCAAGTCCATTTGAACCCTACTTAACACTTCCAAGTTATTGGATGTGGGTTCAAATCTTTAAATTCAAATTCAGAAATCAATGGAGACAGAAATCTAATACAAGTTCATTTCTCATTGAAGATCTTTAGAGTTAGTGTAGCACAATTCAGTTTTAGTTTATTACAGTTTTTGAAATGGCTGGTTCTCAGAAGTTTGTCTTCACCTTCCCCTACGGTATGAATTTGGCTTTAGATTAGGCTGACTTCCCCCCATCTGGACCATACCCACCTGATTCACTTTGGCCAGGGATTTGAGGGAGCTAGGATCACTTGTGAGGGCACTCCCCTCACCACAGTCAGCAGGACCAAGGTGAAGGGCAAAGCCATCATCGATTGACTTACCCTCGATTATGATGTTTACTCCAGAGGAAAGTTGTGTCGCTGCAGAACATTATTATAGTGCCAATAGTACCTCATTAGTTCATGAGTTCATGTGCCTAGTGAGGGCTAGTACTCACCATCTATACCCTCAGGCTCCTCCGATCTCGGGCTTTACCCTACATTTGAGTATGGGTCTAGCTGACTCCTCCCATCCTATACGGTGTAGAATAAGAATCGCATGATCAAGCGGTACCACACCCGGATAGCTAAGGAGCTAGAGGCAGTAGCTCGATTAACCGTGGATGAGTTTCCCGTTGTCACTTCACCACTGATTACAAAAAACCAATTCCATCCTCTCTCTAGATTAGATAGAGAGGATACCAGGAGGATCCACTCATCACCTCCTCCAGTGGTGCATTCAGAATTTCAGAGCAGAGGTCATATGCTAGCTCACATATTTTATGCTGAGGGGCATGTGGACTCAAAGTCCACAGTTTGATCTTTGATCTGTTATCCTCCATAGCATGGGGAGATAAATTCTCTAGGAGAGTAAGCTATCATAAATAAAAATATAAATGCTTTTGCTTGCAGGTACTTTATACCCCTAAGCATAATTCAATAGGCCAGGTGGACTTAGTCACCCATATGTGGGGTGGTAAGTCCAATATACATGCTTGGGATTTGTGTGGTTTATTTTAGCTAACCTTTATTTTGCAGGTGTTAGTTAGATATCGACTTTTTCTTTTCATGTAAATTTGTGCAATCAGGATTTTGGAATGATTGTTATGGGGATTAGAATGAGCATTGGTCATAAGATCCTATGTTATGCACCATGTGAAGCCTTGGAGCATCTACCTTCCAACTATCAAAAAGAAGGAACCAAAGAAGAAAAGAAGAAAAGAAGGAAGAAGAAAGAAGAAAAGAAGGAAGAAGAAATAAAGCTTGAAGACCCCCATAATAATGAATTACTTGCTTAATTATAATTTAATTCATTTGTAATCCGGGTAGTATAAGGGTAGAGCTTGGCTACCTACATTTGATATTTTTGGGCTTGTGGTACGGTGGTTCCCGACCACAACGGCCTTTTAATCTTTTTACAATTTAGCTTTATAAATTGGTTGATGATTTATTGAGCTTTTACATTAAGTGGCATGATTTTCCTAGTTTCTTCCTCGCTTTATGTATGGCCTGGATGTGAATTAGCCTCTTTAGGGAAAAATTAGTCTTTTACCCAACTTAACAACTCAAATTAAAAATAAAGAAGTCATAACCTCACCTAAAGCCTAGGTTTAAAATCAAGACAAAAGAATTAGCAACCCCTTAGCTGGATGAGCACTTCTTTTGTAATATCACATACAACAACATCTTATTTCAGTCTTGATTGGAGGGCTTCCACCTTTACCAGAGAAACTTGGCTTGACCTTTGAGAGCCATGGTGGAAATTCACCTCCTCTCTTCTCGTTGATTTTGGCCAATAATCTTCTTTCTCATGCATTAGTCATATTAGCCCGAGTCAAAATATTTGTCCAAAATGAAAATAAAATGAAATTTGAATTGAATTAGATTTAAGTCATTTGAAGCATGTCCCTTTACATGATCTAGTCTCTTTAGGGAGTGAGTTTAAAGACTTAATCTCTTTCTAAATAAATATCAGCCCTAGCTATTTTGCATAAGCATAAAGACTTGCCTACATATATTTAAAATCATAGGAGGAGTTAGTTGGCGGCCACCCTTAGGCTATTATAAGTCCAAGATGTCGGGTGGTTTGTCCTCTCTAGTGGAGGCAAACAAATAACCCATTTTTAACCTTAGATTTTGGTTGTGCTTTCAACCCTCACCAAAGCTCCCTAGATTTAGGTTCTAAGATTGCTTCTCCCCATTGTGGGCCATAAGCATAATTCCTCACCTCTTAGGCATTTCCTTATTCTTATGTTAAGGAATCTTAAGTCCTAAATTTTTAATGAAAAATGCAACTCAAATAAACTAAATCAATTTCAAAAATGAAAAGCCTAACTGTAGGATAGTTTGAGATGCTCACTAGGTTTCCTAGTGTCGTGGGTATCTCCTACTTATCTTCCAATTTGGCTTTAATAATTACTCTCTTTGATCAATCTCATTTGATCTTCAAAATGAACTAATCGATTATTTAGTCCTTTCCTATTGAAATCTTTGAAGATAATGATCATTTACCTTAATCAAGTATTTTTTTTCTAAGGAATCCCCATTCTTTAGGATGATTATGGGGCATGCGTAGAACTTAACGAACCCAATTTAAAATAAACCATTTACTTTTTCATGTAAAGTAGGGAAGAATCTGGTACATATGGACCATCATCCTTGAGTTCTTATTAAGGTGATTAGGTCCATTAAAAGTAATGACTTCTTCGAGATAGTACACTATTTCCTTGATGACATACTCGATCAAAAAAAATTTTAGATCAGCGTAGCATCTAAAAGATGAATTTCTATAGGGCTTGCCTCTTTCATTTCTCCCCACAGATTTGAAAGGCGACTCCCTAATAGAAATTATTCATCAACAGACCTACTTAGGGCTACTTAAAGCCTCACAACCCCAGGATTGTCTAGACTAATGTACCACTTTCCTTAAATACAAGCATATGTACAAAAGAAATGAATGAAAAAGAGAGGATGCAAAAGTTATACTTGATTGTTTGATTTGTTTATCCAATATATATGTGTGAATATGAAGATCCTTCTTAGGTTATAACATGGAAGGGGATAAGAGTATATTTGAGCAAGAGTTATGTTCTTTTAAAAGAACTATACACTTTGCAAATCTTATTCAAATCCATGTTAAGAGAAATGAAAGGAAGCAAACATAAAACACATTTTTATATTCACATGCAAACTTATAAATAAAATATAAGTAACACACTTTCAGTTTTGATAATTGATTCATATATTTTGAAAATAATTTAGAATTTAATAGTGATAATAGCCATCCAAATTTTTACTTTAGAGAAAACATTTTTATTTGACATAAAGAAAATATTTCACTTTCATTTTGATTTTTGAAAAGAATGAATGCATGAAATTCATATGACATACACATTTTGCATGTTAGGAAAGAACTAAAGTGATGAAAGCATGTAAACACATTCACTCTAATTAATACCTAAATACAATCTCATGAAATAAGAAAGTTTAAAGTAAATCAAATTATTTTTAAAGAAGGTTTGATTTTATTTTGAGTTTGATATAAGTTGAGAAATATGAAGTGAGTTTACTGTTCCTAACCCATTCTCACATACGTTGGTTATTTTAGTTTAATTTTTAGGTAATTAGATGATTTTTATATGTTCTTTAAGTTAAGGTATGAATTAAGAATGTTAATTACCCCTTACTTATACTACCTTAGCATAGTTAACCAAATAATTATGAGCTAATGAGATGACATAAAAATACACAAGGAATTTAAGTCATCAATGCACTTAGTAAGAAAAGGGTCTAATGCATTTGGGTCATGATTAATGATTAATTAAACTAAGAGATTTTAACTTAAGTAATTTCATAAACCCCCTCACACATGTGAGCTAAGTTTTGATTTCCTTAATGTACTTAGGCTCTTGAGCACCTAAGCATCTACGCAAGATAGATTAATTGAGCTATGGAAAGTTTTAGAATTTTATAAAACTAATTAAGGGGGTAATTAGTGAATTAACACTTAATTAGGGATGGATTAAGGAAGAAAAAGGGGTTTGGGGAATATTTCAAGGAAAGTATCCCAAAATTATTCCCTAAACCTCATATTCACTCAATCAAAACTTAATTGACTCAATCAAAGGGTTAAACCACTAATTATGCCCTTAATTAAGCTTAATTACATTAAGGGAGTGATTAAGGAATGAACTAGAAATTCCCCTAATTAAGCCACTATGGTGAAATTTTTATGATGAATTTTCTAAAGAAGCAAAATATACTTCCATCTTCACTCTATGCAGGATAAAATGAAGATAGAAATATACATCTCTTCTTTTTATGTATTTTTGACATCATGTAGATCAACAGATGTTCTTATTGAGGGTGATCAGGTACGACATTGAGGAGAGGTGTACTATCCCTAAAGATAGAAGTCACCACCCTACAATAGACCTAATCACCTCAACAAGAACTCCTAAGGACAATGAGTCTGCATGTGTACCAAAGCTTCTTCCCCTACTTAATATGGAAAAGTAAAGTAGGATTTACTTTAAACCATGTTCGTTAAGTTCACTATAGGGGCAAGCCCCCCATAGTTAATTACATCCTAAGGAATGAGATCCCTTAGGAATACTATCAATTAAGGTAAATGATCATTGTCTCCAAAGATTTCAATAGGTAGAACTATAAATCAATTAGTTTATTTTAGAAGATCAAATGGCATTGATCAAAGAGAGGGAGTTATTATCGAAGCCAAAGAAAGAAAAGTAGGAGATGTTCATGATGCTAGGAAACCTAGCGAGCATCTCAAACTATCCTATGATTGGGTTTTACATTTTTGAAATTGATTTAAATTATTTGAGTTGAGTTTTTATACACAAGATTGTAGAAATGCCTAATAGGTGAGGATTTATACTTATGGCCCATAAAGGGGAAAAGCAATCTCAGAACCTAAATATAGGGAGCTTTGGCGAGGGCCAAAAGAATAACCTAAATCTAAGGTGAAAATGGTATATGGTTTACCTCCACAAGAGAGAGTAAATCACTCGATTACTTGGAGTTACAACTGCCTAGGGGTGGTCGCCAACCAACTCCTCCTATGATTTTAAATTCATGTAGGCAAGTCATATGCTTTATGCAAGATAGCTAGGCTATTATTTATTTAGAAAGAGACTAAGTCCTTAAACTCACTCCCTAAAGAGACTAGATCATGTAAGGGCATGCTTCAAATGACCTAAATCTAATGAAAATCATATTACATGTTATTTTCATTTTTGGATAATCATTTGACTCGAGCTTATAGGATTCATATGCCTAATGCATTAGAAGTATGATTATTAGCAAAAATCAGTGAGAAGGGAGGAGGTGTATTTCCACCATGGCTCTCAAAGGTCAAGCCAAGTTTCTCTGGAAAAGGTGGAAGCCATCCAATCAAGAGTGAAAATAATATGCATTTATGCATGATGTTATAAAATAAGTACTCATTCAGGTAAGGGGTTGCTAATTCTTTTATCTTGATTTTAGCCTAAGCTTTTCGGTGAGGTTATGAGTTCTTTATTTTAATTTTCAATTGTTAAATTTGGTAGAAGATTTATTTTTTTTCTAAGAGCCTAATCCACATCCATGCCATACATCAAGCAAGGAAGAAACTTGGAAAAAGATGTCATCTTAATGCACAAGCTAAATAAATCATCAGTCAATTTATAAAGCTAACGCAAAAGAATAAGAGGTCATTTGTGGTCGGGCATCACCGCACAAACTTAAAAATAATTTGGGTAGCTGAGCTCTACCCTTATACAACCTGTATTACGAATGAATTAAGTACAATTAAGCAAGAAACTCATTATTATGGGGGTCTTCAAGCTTCATTTCTTCATTCTTTTTTTCTTCTTTCTTCTTTGGTTCTTTCTTTTGGATGGTTGGAAGGTGGTTTCTCCAAAGGCTTCACATGGTGCATAAAATATAATCTTATGACCAATGCTCATCCTAATCCCCATAATAATCATTCCAAAATCTTAATTATAAAAATTACATGAAAAAGAGAAGTAAATCTAGCTAACACATGTAAAATAGAGATTAGCTAAACAAACCACACAAATCCCAAGCATGTATATTGGACTTATCACCCCACACATGGGTGACTAAGTCCACTAGCCTATTGATTATGCTTAGGGTAAGCACGCACAAAGAAAAGCATTTATATTTTTATTTATTACGCTCTTAAGCACAATCTCATAGAAAATAATGATTAGACTAAATCATCCTATCATTCATTCTATACACATTCCTAACATCCAAACTAAAACATATATCACAAATAAAAAAAAACATCAAACCATGCATCGCACTAACCTAAAGCCAGAAGTAGTGACTTAGTCTAAAGTGTGTACTTTAAGGTTTGTGTGGTATGCTTAGCTATGGCTTTAAGTTAGAATTTTCTAAGTGTGAAGAATGTTCAACTTAGAAGAGGTTTCATTTAAGTGATTTAGTTATTTTGGGTTGATTTTATTTTATGTTTTGATTGGTTCAAGTGAATAATTAATTGTTAAAGAGAGGGAAAGAGAAGAGAACTTCTCTTTCCTTCCCTAACCTAAGTAATTTCTAAAGTGGATTCATGTTTTAATTTTATTTAGTGAATGTTTATGTGTTTAATTAATCCTAAGTTTAGATGAACTCTAAACAAACCTATTCAAAATAAAAGACATTTTAAGATTAAATAAAGTGAACTTAAATTCAAAAACATACATCACTTCATTTCTTTCCCAACATGTATAACATGCATATGAATGAATCCTAAGCATATCTATACATACCAAATGGGAATGTTTAGCACACTTTATGATGCATGCTAAATAAGTTACTTAAGAAAATTTGAATGTTTATGATGCATGATTTTCATTAAGTAGCAAAGGGGTTTCTTATCCAATTTTCACATGCACATATGAATGTATGAAAGGCATAAGTGAGTACAATGCCATTGTTAACCAGGGGTGTAAGGTACAAGACCTACTTAGGGCTACTTAAAGCCTCATAACCTGGGGTTGTCCGTGACTAATATACCACTTTTCTTAAATACAAGCATGTGTACAAAAGAAAAAATGGAAAAGAAAGAAAAAAAAAGTTTGTGTATTGATTTATTTTGTTTATTTATGCAATTTATATACAAGTGTAGGTGTCCTTCTTAAGTCATAGTATAGAATGAATATGAAATGGAATTAAGCAAGTGTTGTGTTCTTTTCAAATGAACTATACACTTTGCCAAATCTTATTCTAAACTATACCAACAGAGAGGAGAAGGAAAACAACACTAAGCACATCCTTATATTTTACTTGCAGACATGCTTATAAGTAAGATATAAGTAATACACTTTCAATTTTTTGATAATTGATTAATATATTTTGAACATAGTTAGGATTTAATAGTGATAATAGCCACTTTTATTCTTACTTTAGCCAAAACATGCAATTTGACATAAAGAAAACATTTTTTCATTTTAAATTTGATTTTGAAAAGCATGAATGTATGAAATCATATGACACACACATTTAGCATGTTAGGAAAGAACTAAAGTAATGAAATCATGTAAACACATTCACCTTAATTAATTCCTAAAGACAATCTTATGAAATAAGAAAGTTTAAAGCAAATCAAAGTTTGTTTAATGAGATTTTTGTTTGACTTTGAGTTTGATTTAATTTGGAAAATGTGAGATGAGTTTACTGTTCCTAACCCATTCCCACATTTCTTTGATATTTTTGTTTAATTTTTAGGTGATTAGATCCATTTTATATTTTGATTAGGTTAAGGTATGAATTAAGCATGTTATCACCCTTACCTACACCACCTTAGCATAGTTAATCATATAATTATGAGCCAATGAGATGACATAAAACCTCACAAGGAATTTAAATTTGCAATGCAACTAGGAAGAAAAGGGCCTAATGCAATTTGGCTCATGATTAATGATTAATTAAGCTAAGGGTTTAACTTAAGTAATTTCAAAACACCCTTCACACATAGAGAGTTGAATTTTGATTTTCTCTTAATTATACTTAGGCTCTTGAACACCCAAGCTACCCAAGAAGAATTAACTAAGTTCTAAAAAAGTTTTAGAATTTTATAAAATTAATTAAGGGGATAATTACTGAATTAACCTTTAATTAAGATAAGATTAAGGAATAAAGGGGGTTTATGGAATATCTTAAAGAGAATATCCCAAAATGATTTCCTAAACCTCACATTCACTTAATAAAAATTTAATTAGCTCAATCAGAGGGTTAAATTATACCCTTAATTAATTACATTAAGGGAGTTAAGGAATGAACTAGCAATTCCCCCACTAATAAATCCCAAGAAAATTGGGGAGGTAAGTCATCCTCTAATTACACCCAAGAAATTTGGGATTAATCAGATTAATTAAAAGTGTAATTAACAAATTAACATTCCCAATAAAACCCAAATTTAGAGAAAAGAACTATTCAAAATTAATCAAAATCAATTTTGGAATATTCTATGTTCAATTATCTTTGTAATGCAATTTATTTCATATTTTTTATGTTGAGATATGAATTTTAGAAGTTTAGCTGATTAATTAGAAATTAAATAATTCCTAATCCTATTATTAATCCGTTGGTGCCACACATGAACTATCGCGACGCGCTACACATCACGCCGAGCATTAACCCATCACAACATAGCAAGGCGTGCATATGGCGCTTTCTCCTCGCTCCGCCCGACAGGATCGACGCTAAGATTAAAGCTGCGGATCAGAGGAATAAATATAAATATATTATGCATTTTAATCTCGACCGTCCATCCAAAATGCGTGGATGGATGGCTATAGATCCATCCCTGTTATCCCTGTGTGAGCAATGGAGGTCATCCATGTTCTAGGGTAAGATCCGAGCTCGATTGAGCTCGGATTGGACTAAAATTTAGCCCACACCATTTAAACCTAATGGCAAACACATCTAACAGCTAAAATTCCATGGGATCAAAATTCCTTCACAAAGGACCAACACACATTGAAATTAAGCTCAAAAAAATGGCTAACCTCACCGGTGCTCGATTCCCTTGGTGAAGCTTCACCGTCTTTGAAGCTTTGCCGAAAGTTTGAGGGAAGGTTGAGTAACTTCTATGGAACTCCTCCTCCAATTGAGCTGCCTTTGGTCTAACACCCTCTCCTCCTTTGGAGCTTGGGAAAGAGTTTGGGTGAGTTTGATTGGTCACCATGGAGCTTGAAAATGGAGTGTGGAGCAAGTTGACATCGAGCTCCCCTATTTTCATGGAAAGAGAACATGAACTTTCAATCTCCTCTGAAGCTTAGATCACTTGCAAATGGCTTCTGGCTTCCTAACACTCAATCGATAATGGCTCGAATGAGAGTGAATTAGGGGAGTATATCTCCCCTTTGGCAATCGGATGGCAGCAAGCATTTTGATCTATTGCCTGATTCAAAGGATTTGTTAGTCGCTTAGATGTCCTTGAGTTCAGTTTTGGCCAAGGAGTGGAAAGGTGAACTCCATGCTTCAATTGAGTGGGAAAGATTCCATGTGGCCATGCACAGGTCTGTTTGAACATTGGGTTGGGTTTGGCTGACCCAAACCCATTAGGTTGGGTGCACCACCCTCCGTAGTGTTCACTTGATCCACTAAGAGAGTGCCAAGAATGTATGAATAGGATTTGACCAAATTTCAAGTGGAATTGGCCAAAATTTACTCTATGGCCTAGGGGTAAAATGGTCATTTGGCTGATTTTTGAATTTGGATATGTTTGGTATGTTGATAAAATAGGTTTGGCCAAGTTTCATTGGATTTGGAGTTCATTTGGTATGATTTGGCTCATATTGACCCATTTAGGTCAAAATGGGTCAACTTGGGTCAAGTTGACCAAGTGGTCAAATTGGGTCAAAAGGGTCAAGTTCATATGACCATTTGAAATATTTGGTGGCTTTGGTTTGATTCAATTTGGTTTAGGTTTGAATTTGGTTCATATGACTTCATTTAGGTCAAATGGGTCAAGTTGAACAATTTGACCATTTGACCTATTTGGAGCTAGGTCATGAGGTTTAGGTTTGTTTGGTCATATGAAGTGGATTGGTATCTTTGTTTCAATCAATTTTGGTTAAGTTTGAATTTGGCTAATATGACCCTTTTAGGTCAAGTTGGGTTCAAAAATTGGGCTAGGTTAGGTCTAGTTCAATTGAGGCTTTGGTCAAGTTCAACAAGTGATTTGGAATGAACTTGACCCATTAGTTTCAATCAATTTGGCTTAGATCAAGTTTTGACATATTTTGACTTTTAGGTCAAGTTGGGTCAACTTGGGTCAAGTGGCCAATTGGGCTAGGTTAGGCTCAAATGTTGACTTGTCAAGTTCAAACATTGATCATGAATGAACTTAGATCATTGGTTTCAATCAATTTGGCCTATGGTGGATTTTGGCTATGTTGGGTATCAGTTTAGCTCAGTGTTGACTTGGTCAACTCTTAAGTTTGACTTGGTTTGACCCAATTTGAGTGATTGATCATCTCATGATGATTGTTGATCATGATGAGAGGCTTATGTGAGTTTGATTCAATCCAATTTGCTTTGGATTAGAATTTGGATCATAAGGGTACTTTAGGTCACTTTGGGTCAAGTGAGCCTAAGTAGGTCAAATGGCTTGGTCAAAGCTTGATTTGAGTTTGATTGAAATATAAATCCATTTGCAAGTGGTTTGAAGTCAAATGGGTTTTGATTCATTTGACAATTTCAAGTTCAAAGGGTGAACATGAAATGGATTTTGGCTTGATTTTTGAATTGAGTTTTGTAAGTGATTGAAGTTTGTATTTATATTTGGATTCATGATTGAAGGATTGATTGAATCATGAAGAAAAATCAAGAGTTTGGCTTGATTTGAAGTTGATTTGGCTAAGTTCAAGAATTTGACTTGAAAGGCTTAGGTTGGATTTTGATTGAATTTGATCTTAAATTTTGGATTTAGTTTGATTGATTTGAATTTATATTTCATTTATATTTGTGAATATAAATGAGAATATAAATGGGTCATGAGAAAATTTCATGATTTTGAAGTGATTTGAATATGATCTAGGCTAAGTCCTTAGGAAGGAAATTAAGGACTTATGGAAGATTTGTGAATTGAACTTGAATTTTAAATTTAATTTGATTGATTTGAATTTATATTTCATTTATAAGTTAATATAAATGAGAACATAAATGAGTTATGAGAAAATTTTATGAATTTGAACTGATTTGGGGATGATTTTTAGGCTATCCTTAAGAGGGAATTAAGGACATAAGAAGGATTTTGAATTAGGAATTTGAATTTTGGATTTGATTTGATTGATTTAAATTTAAATTTCATTTATATATGTGAATATAAATGAGTTATGAGAAAATTTCATGAATTTTAATTGATTTAAAGATGATTTAGGCTAAGTCCATGAAGGGAAATCAAAGGACTTAGGCAAGATTTAGAATTTGGAATAATTCTATCAATCTTGGAATTTAATCATGGATTACAATCATGTGGCAATGATTTGAGTTTGGAGAAAATCAATTAGGTGAGAATTGATTTAGGTTTAATGTTGATTTAATTTGGAGTTTGACTTGAAGGAAGGAAGTGAGGAAAGTGTTCAAGCTATAGGGTAGATTTTCCTAACACCCCAAGGCATGACCTACCTCTATGGCTAATTCTTTCAAGTCTCTCAGGTTATGGGTTGAGTGTCCTCCCTAATCACTAGATGTGTCTTGGGACTAAGGATCTCTTAATTTCTAAGGAGTCCCTATGTCTAGATATGGATGAAAACTCATTCAAAAATGAGGTCAACAAAGGGCAATAGGTGTGGTGTGACTAACAAAGAACACCCAGTGTGTTCCATGATGATCAACAACATTCATAAGCACTAATAGAGACAATCTACTCCTAACCCAAGGTGTAGATGAAATCTAGAACTTAATGCCATGTGGCTCTACTTATGTCAAGGACATAAGAGAGGGAAGGGGGAATCCACTAGGGATAGAGTATGTGAACCTTCCACTAGGGAAGCAGGTTCAAGTCATCCACAAAGAGATGAGGGTTTTGATTTGATTTGAGTCTCAATGGGGAGAGAAATTTCCACTAGGTAATAGGGTTGAATTTGTTTCAATTTTTAGATTTGGATTTTTAAGATGGAACCTATTGGTTTGCGATAGACTGCACTGAGTAGCATCCATGGAGGCCTAGACCTAATTCAGATTTACCAATCAAAATAGGTAATTTACTAAACACATAGTAGGACTAGACAACCAAAGGGTTGTCTTTCAGTATGCAGCAACTGTACTAGGAAGAAAGCACAGTAGACTCACATCCTCCGAAGTAGGGACCAGTTATTGAGGTAATCTATTGGCAAGGCAACAGATTGAACCCAACTTAGGGCTGACTATTGAGTGAATGTCATTGGAGAATTTAGATCAACTCAAAGATAGTCAAGATTAATTTTATTTTTAGATTTGTTTTGATGGATTTTGTTAGTTTATGATGGATTATACTGAGAAGGAGCTTATATCAGCCTAAACCTATCTCAGATTTACTAAACCAAAAGGAGTAGCTTCCCGGCCGATGGGAGAACTATCCAACCAAAGGAGTGCCTTTCGATTTGCAATGATCAATTGAAGGGAAGAAAGCTCAGGGTCTCACATCTTCCACTACAAAATACCACTGGAATGATCAGTTGCTTTGAGCAATAAATCAAACCTGACCTAAGGATTCCCGTTGGTTTGCGACAATCATGCTAGAAAGAATGCGTCATAATCTTACATCTTCCAAAGTAGAATGACTGTCGGGGTAACCTGCTTGTAATAAAAAAGATTAAACCTAAGGGTGACGGGTGAGTGCCGGGGATTTATCTCAACTCAAGTAGTCGCAATTCTATAGGAGTTTTCGCCTAAAGATATGTCTGCTTGGGAAAAGGGGCCCTTTGGGGGCTTAAATTCCTAATCTACAAGCGAATTAATTTTGTTTATTTTATTTTGTTTATTTATCATGGACCCTATTAGTTTATGAGGGATCAAACTGAGAAGGAGCTTATATCAGCCTAGACCTATCTCAGATTTACTAAACCAAGAGAAAATCTGCATATCCGCTGAACAAATTCTCCAACCACAGAGGTGGCTACTAGGAAAGGGGAACTATCCAATCTAAAAGTAACTTGGGTAGTGTCTAAATTAGGTTGCAAAGGATGTGACCCAAATAAAATGCCTGCAGGGGATGGGGCCACTAAGGGCTTAATCCAAAACCTTGAAGAAGATGACATGACTAGTCATATATCCAATAGCTATTCAGTGTCCAACTCAAGGAGAAAGCTCGAGGACTCACATCTGCCAAGAGTGGTGTACTCACCGGGTGAGTCTCTATCATCATAGCGAACATCAACTAACCTAAGGTGCCCGTCGGTTTGCAATAATCAACCTAGGAAAAAAGCTAGGGGGCTCAGATCCTTTTATAGTGGAACTGATTACTAGGATAGTCTATCTTCAGCTCGATGCATCTCGACCCTAGGGCATCTGAATGCCAGGAACTTATAACAACTCAAATGTAGTAAAGAGGGGAGCCTGGGGACTTATCTCAACCTAGTTAGATTATGATGATGGTTCAACAAGAAAAATGCGGGACTCACATCTTCTTAAACAAAATCAACATGAGGTAGCTTACTAGTTGGGCAGTGAAGGCTTCCATATTAATATGATGCTCATTAGTTTCCAACAGTTAAGTTAGGAAGAAAGCACGGGGACTCACATCCTCTAATAAGTGACCACTGGGGTGACATACTAGCTAGACAGCATGTAGACCCGATCTAGAGCAGCTAATGAGTGAGTGCCACATGGGGCTTGCTCCCACATCAAATAGCTCGAGACAAAACATATGTGTTTTTTGCATCTGCATGAATAGGATGTCTGGGACTCTTACACCTACCTTGGGGGATGGTGCCATGGATGGAAATTGGGAATTCCCACTAGGATGATGCTTCTCTCACCTAACTTAGTTGTGCTAATTTCGGTTCTCTTTACTAATGGAGAGGTAGTGAGAGGACCATCTTCATCATGAATAAGAAACAATGCTTTGAAAGAAGAGAAGAATTTGATGAAATGAAATAAAATTTTTGTTGATTGGTAGAATAATTTTCAAACATGATTTATTTCATGGGTAATATTTCGTTAGATAGAGCTCATTAATTGGAAGCATCGGGTGTTCCCCTTTACAATCAATGAGCTGATAAGATCCTCCTTAGTAGGAATTGTCTATGACATAGGGGCCTTCCCAAGTGGGTTCAAACTTGCCTCCCATATTTTGACGGCAACAATTGGTCTAACACAAGTTCTACTCAAAAAAGACTAACTTGTTGTGAGCTTGAATCATTTTTTGGCCTCTTGAGATTCTGGAATGTGGCGACTCTCCTCCAAACCTTCAGCTCTTCTAACCGCATTCTACTCTGTAGTGATCTTGCTACCCAATGTTATCCGTAGTGATGGGAGTTGAACTTCTAAAGGTAAAATGGCTTCAAACCCGTACACTAAGGAAAACAGGGTAGATTGAGTTGGAGTTTGATATGTGGTACGGTAGGCCACAAGGCTTCAACCAACTGCTCGTTCCACTATTGTTTATTATCCTCAAGAGTCTTCTTTACTATTTGGATGAGAGTTTTATTGAATTCTTTCGCTAAGCCATTTTCTCTAGGGTATTAGATGGTGGAGTATCTCCAATCTATACCATGTCTTTTGGAAAAGCTATAGATCTTGGTGCTTTTGAATGTAGTACCATTATCAGATATAATTCATTGAGGCACCACAAACATATATACGATATGGTTCTTTAAAAACTGAAGCACATGCTGAGCTATGATCTCTCTGAGTGGGATTGCCTCTATTCACCCACTTGGAAAAGTAGTCGATGGAAGCTAAGATGAACCGATGCCCCTTGGAGGAAGGAGGATCGATCGGATCCATAATGTTAGTACCCCAATACTCAAATGGCCATGAGGCCATTGTAGGGTGTAAAATGTTGGGTGGTGGGTAACACACACCTAGCTGGCATCTCCCTACATTTATGTAATTATCGCCGAGTCTCTTGATCTTCACTATCATCTTCAGATAGGATTGATGTGCTCCGCATAGACCTGAATGTACCTCAGTTATAATGCCATAGGCTTCGTGTTTGTCTAAACAATGTGACCACATTTGATCAAAGGACCGGTGGTACAGGGTGCCATCAACGAGAGCATAAGAGAGAGCTTTCTGTTTCACCTAATGGGCTTACGACTTTTCTTAAGGTAGTTTGCCGATGTTCAAATAATCTATGAACGGTAGCCTCGAATCCAACTCCTTGTCCATTTTGGCAATGATAACCTCCCCTTTTAGAGAAAGTCTCTCGATGAGTTCAGCATCAATAAGAGATAGGACTTGTCTATTTTGGATCCTTATTGATATGGACTCAACTTTCGGACATGCAAATTCTTTGGCAAGTTTAGCCAAAGCATCTGCTACTGCATTCTCTACTCAGGGAATCTTGTAGATGGTGACTTCAAGAATTTGAGCCAATAGCTTCTTGGTATACTCGTGGTAATGACGAAGCTTGAGTTTTAGAACCTTGTAGGACCCACCAATCTAATTGATGACTAATTGAGAATCCCCAAAGATGTTGATGCTCTTGACACTGATAGTGATGACTAACTCTAGACCGATAATCAAAGCCTCATACTCGGCTTCATTGTTGGTGCAGGGGTTGAAAAGATAGTATGAAAATCTCATCACATTGCAGTTTAGAGTTAGGAGAATTATTCCTACCCTTGCCTTTCCTGGAAGAATAGATTGTGGTGCTTCCCCTTTATGAAATGAAGCTGCACCATCAAAATACATCTCCCATCGATGGTTGTCAACCTCCCCTAAGTCTATGATTTGTTCATCAGGGACATCGTCACTAAGTGAAGTGGGGAATCGAGAAAGTAGTGTCGCTAAGAAATCCTTGTTGTCCTTTATAGCACGGAGGGGTACAAATGTGATATCAAACTATGAGAGGATCATGGACCATCGTGTCAAACATCTGAATAATGTTGGCTGTGTCATGAGGTACTATAGTGGATTGGTTCTGGATATCAAGTTCACCTTATGAGAAAGCATGTAGTGTCATAGCTTTTGAGATGCAAAGATCGAAGCTATGAAATATTTCTCAATAGGTGGACAGTTTGATTCAGCAAGATTAAGATGATGATTGAGATAGTAGAGAGTGCTCACCTTCCCTTCATCATTGTCTTGGGCCAACTAAGTTCCAAGAGAGTCAAATGTAGTGTAGAAGGGGAGCCGATGCTTACCTGGGATCTGGCTAAGGCATCCGACACCATCCCACTTGAACTTTTGACATCCAATAAGTCTTGGCTTGCATCTCCCGATAAGTTGGACAAAGCATCTTAGATACGCCAACCATCCTTCGAAGGATCTGAGCTGAGTTAAACTCTTAGAAGGTGGCATTTCTAAGATAGCTTTGATCTTTTACTGTATCTATTTCTATTTCCTAGTGTCGGACAACAAACCTAATGAATTTCCTTGAAGCTACTCTGAATGCACACTTCAGGGGATTCATTTTGAGGTTATATTATCTTAGCCATTCGAAAACTACTCTCAAGTCAAAGAGATGGTCTTCCTTTTCTCTCGCTTGACTACTAGATCATCAACATAGCACTCAACGATGATGGATGAGTTCATTGAAGATCAGTCATGACCCGTTGGTATGCACCTTTTAAGGCCGAAAGGCATGACCCTATAACAAAAGATTTCGATTGGGGATGGGAAAGCAGTGTTTCTTTTATTTTTAGGAGACACCTTGATTTGGTTGTAGCTAGATGATCCATCCATGAAAGAGAATATTGCATGAGATGAGGTAATGTCCACCATTAATTTTGGTATAGGAAGAGGAAACTCATACTTAGGACATGCCTTATTTAAGTCCTTGAAATCAACATATATGCGAATTTGGCCATTCTTTTCCTTAACTGGGATGACATAGGCTAACCAGGTAGGATATTTTTCTTCCTTTATGAAACCAGCATCAATCAGTTTCTTGACTTCAGAAATGACCAGTTGTTTAATTTCTAATCGCATGCATCTAGGAGCTTGCTTGATAGGAGTAGCATTAGGATCTATTGCTAGCTTGTGGACTTCTACATCAAGAGATAATCTAGGCAGCTCTTCATAACTCCATACAAAGTAGTCCTTAAACTTAGTCAATAGCCTAACTAAGTCATTGGTTTTTTCTTCATTCAATAATGAACTGGTGTATGCCGAGCATGGATTTTCTTCTGTCTCGAGGTTGATTTCTTTAAGCTTGTCAATTGTTGAATGAATTTTCTCTTCAAATTCTAGCAGTGCCTCTTTGATTTGTAGATCATCTAAATCATCTAAGATTTCTAAACACACATTCTCATAAGATTTGGTATTGTGTGAAAAGAAAAAACTCAAATGATTGGTAACAGTAGCTAATCATCATCATCGGACCCAGCATGAATCATAGTCACACCGTTGTGCTTCCACTACGTATTGTTTCATAGCTTTTCAAAGTACTTCAGTGGTATGTTTTGGACCATGTATGAGAACTAACCTTTATGTATAAGATTATGAACACAAGGAGAGTAAAGATCAAATTGGTAATTAATTCTTTAAATGTATCCTCCTCGAGTTCTACATCAACTTGGGACTTGGGATGATGATCCCAAAAGATCTCTTACACTTCATATCACTAGAAGACTTAGGGGCTTCATATACTAAATCTTCAACTTTTTTGAAAGTGTTAGAGCTAGAGTTAAGGTTCCAGATAGTTTCACATAAACTGATTGAATACTTTGTTTTTTGTCTAGAGGCCGGTCTTCTCATCACCACGTTTGGATCGAAGGCACCTCGATGGAACCAGTTGTTGTATACTAATCACATTAGACTCATCCTGAAGATTCCAAGTGGGAATAGTAGGTACTCCTATGAACTGAACATGACCTCACGATGGCCAACCTGGGGGTCTTCCACCTGAACCGCCTCTATTTCTACCTCTACCGCCTCGGTGGAGATTGAGTCATCCTACCCACATGTCCATATGATGGAATGAACTGGGGTGGAATGTGATATGATCTATTTCTTCTTCAATTATCCTTTCTTGTTCACTTGGATTTCCATTTTTCTTTTCTTTTTCTTTTGCCTCTTCTTTTTCTGCATTTTTTTCTTTTAATTTTAAGTTTTGTCCAAGTTCACGAGAAAGAATGTTTTGAAGAAGATAGTAGGTTGCATCCTCATAAATCTCAACCTCTAAAAAAAACTTTTCATCTCCATTGACATGGTATTCAATCCCATATTTCCGAACTTGATGCACCCATGGAGGGAGGATGGAATTATCTTATCTTATGTATCCAAGGCCTAGCAAAGTAGTGAAGTATAAATCAATGATGTAAAACTTGGCTTCTCTTCACCTATCTCCAAAGGTAACACTATGGAACCTAAAGCCCGCTCACCTTGTTCATTGAATCCTCTCAACATCATCCATCTCCTCGAGTGTGGAGATGTCGATCCTCAGGCAAAGGTCTTTAGACTAATAATGTTCATGCACCTGATCAATGAGAACTCGCAACTAATCTTCCCCATGTCAACTGTGATGTAGGGGATGTTTCCAAGTCCCCAAGAAGGTCTTCATCTATGAAGGTGATCCCCTGAGCTTCTTTTGTGTAATGTGCCTCCTCACCTATAGCATATCTCAAAAGCATATCTGATTAGTGATTCCTCATCTCTTTGGATAAGACAAGGCATCATATATGCTTAGCTTAGATAACTTTCTTAGATGAGAGGACATTGTAGTCCACCTGGGTTGATCCTCCACAAGCATATCCAAGGGTGGAGCATCTTGTGGAGGGGCTTCGATCCTCATAATGACTTATTTTCATCTTGAGGTGCTTCCCTAGAGGTAGAACCTTGCCACTATGGAAGGTTGACTTCTGATCTCTTGTGGTAGGTAAAGATTTTACCGCCTCCTCACACCCCCAACCCTGGATGATTCCAAGTCTATCATTGAACCTAGAGTAGGAAAGTCCAACTCTAATCGAAAGAGGAAGATGAATTATAGTTATTTTGACTTGAAGAGTTATCATTAGAAGTAGACAACCCATCAGAAGTGACATAGATGTAATTCAAGCTAGTTTTATTCTTCAATTTCTTGGATTTGATAGGTGGTACAAAGTAGAAATAAAGTAAAGTAAGTGGGTAAGGGATTTGATTATCCAGATATAAGAGTTCTACTAAGAAGAAGAACTAGAAAGTAGAGAAGTCCAATGTGGTAGCTACAATGATTAGAGGCTGACTGGGGTTGTTATGCACTGGCTATCCTGGACACATGTTACATGGCCGCTTCCCTCCTTTCCCAGTCAAGACAACTTGCAAACCTTCCTTGATGGAGGTTTGAGTCACTGTGCACCTAAAGGAAAGTTTTTGATCTTCTAAATGATCTTTTTAGAGGTTTTGGATAAAGAGATATCCCAACCTTCTTTGATTTTGGAAGGATCACAAGTATCCCCAAGGATTACCCTAATGGAACTGGATGGTTATTCCATAAGGTATTCCTTCAAGATAACTACAACATCGGTCTTGAAGCTATGTTCAAGCCAATCCTTAAATGTGAAGCAATCCTCCAAAACCCCATACATGGTAGGGAAAAGTTAAGATCTTTTGCCCACTTCCTCCTCCCAGGCTCTAGTAAAATTAGCTTCTTTAAGAGATTCTTAAAGATCTTCGATTACCTCCCTCTTAAATGAATAAGGTTTGTTAAGCTTATCTAAAAGAGTAGGTGGACCATAGCTACTGGTGGTATGTGTGTACCGGCCGATGGTATGGTCAGCGGTGCTGCGCCGCCATGGAGGTCGCTATGGAGGCTACTGCCTCTGGTGGTAAAGGAGGTGAAAGTGGACCGAGGTCGTGGTCTCGGACCGATCTCAGCTGCTTCCCCATCTATCACTGCCACTCCTCCTTTCTTCTCATAGACCTAGGCTTTTGCTTTGGCAACAAAGGTAATTATTTGGCCTCTCCTTGTAGACTGGCCACCTTATTGAATAGTTTCTTAAATATTTTGATAATGAATCCCTTAAGCATGAAGGCGACCGGGACATGGATATTCTTTAGAAGAATATCAATGGCATGTGCTATGTCATATTTCATTTCATACCATTATGAGAATATAATCAACAAGGACTCACCGTGTTGTGCTACAATGAGATCACCATAGTAACCCTTTGTCAGCCCAAAGAAACCTCTTGATAAAGAGTCTAACTCAAAGAAATGTCTTTATCAACTTGGAAGTTCAAAGATACTAATCAA